>JAAGNO010026556.1:57894-86208 GCA_033439905.1 Ceryle rudis
AGGAAGGAAGGAAGGAAGGAAGGAAGGAAGGAAGGAAGGAAGGAAGGAAGGAAGGAAGGAAGGAAGGAAGGGAAGGGGAGGGAGGGAGGGAGGGAGGGATCTGTGGTGGTGGTGGTGGGGAGGGGTCTGAAAGGATCCTGATCCCTAAAATACTGCATCTAACATCCTCCTGCTGCTTATTCTGCACTTTGATTATGCGACATCCAGTTCCTCTTTCCAATCCCACTAAACTGTGTGTCTCATTGATTTCCCATGGCAGCAAAGTCAACACAAGCGGCATAAAAGACTTACCTCCTTTTATATATCGTTTTAATTTTGCTGCCAGTCATTTTCATTGACTGTTGCTTTTGGATCACAAGGCTGAAAGAGGCAAAGCATGCAGTCTTCTGGGTTGTAAATCACTTATTTATTTACTAATCTCTCTTCTGCCTTTTTTTTTTTTCCCCTGTTAGGTTTCTTTTCTTTTGCTCACTGGAGGAAGTTGGTGGGACTTTTGAGTATGTGGATGATGCCATCCCCCTCTGTTGGAACAACACACTGCAATGGCACTGAGGCTCCCAGAGCTCTTCAAGGCAAGGTCCTCTGCCTGCTCCACCAGAGTACCTGTGGGTGGGAAGAATGTACCCAGCTGCATCAGTGTAGGTAGCATGCTGAGTCGCAGTCATATAAATCCACTGGGTAAATGCTGTTACCTTGAACACATTATTTCAAGGGATGGATATCTGAAAGATGAAAAACAGCATCAAGATTCAAAAGGTGAAAATGAACTTTTGGATATTACAGAAATTAGGGAGAAAGAATAAACCTCCCTCCAGCCGAGAAGCCTGGATGAGAATCTATCAGGCAGCTGCATTATCAATCTTATTATATTAAGCATAAGTGTAAACACTGAAAAATTCATGAAGCAGAATGAAACAGTAAAGCCTAGTTAAAACCCAGAGCTCTGATTTGATATATGCAGTGCTGACAGGATAAAGTGAAAGGGAAGAAGGAGAAAGAACAAGAGCAGTTTTATATGCTCTTTCCGTCATGGATATTTTAAGAAGATTTGCATTCATGAAGTTCAAATGCTGGAAAGTGGATCTGTGTGTGTTGCATAGGGCACATCTCACTGATTCACCTCTGGAGATTCCCCTCCCTCCCCTCTTGGTCCCAGGGAGTGTTTTCTTCAGTCATACTGTTCAAGACTACAGCCCTGGCTAGTATCAGATGAGGGCTAGACTTACCAAAAACTACGAGTATGAGAAGAGAGTTGAGACGTTAAAAAAGGAAGTCAGACTTTCACACTTGGCTGAAAACTTTGGAATGAGGCCCTAAAAATGGCCATGTGGTAACTGCTAGGCATTGAACTCCTTTGCTGCAATGGACTCCACTAGGCATGTGAAGGCATTTCAGACTCTGAGCTCTCTGCAAACACTTCCTCTGTATGTGCAAAAATTCCACACTTCATGCATGTTTTCTAGCTACATGTGATGAGCATCATACAGATATTACGATATAAAGGCTATTGTAAATGATGATAACTTGTCTGTGCTCCCAGTGGGCTGCTGCAGGTCTAGATGTGCACGTGTGTGTGGGCATGTCTGTGTGCAAGGAGATTCAATTCCTCTCCAGTTTCACTCAGTGCATTTGCTACTGAGATTTGTTAACAAAGGCAGATAAAAACATCCCACTCTCTGAGGGTGTGCAGAAAATGCCAATAAAAAGGAGAGGGATCTGAGCTTTGACTCTGTATGTACAAAGAAAGTGTAGGGCCTTTTAATACTGAGGCTTCAAAGAAAAGCCTCTGCATACAAAAAGTGGGGGGCAAAGGGAAGAGGAAAAAGAGAAAACCAACAAAAGAAGCGTGGTAAAAGACAGCTCACTGGTGAAGCAGACACACTCTGTCTCCAGACTCAGTTTTAACAGTATGCAGAGTAATATGCAGGGCATACTGGTATTTGTCCCAGTAACGTGGCAAGAGTCGCTGCCCTCCCAGTGATTTCTGCATCCAGGCTTGGCATGGCAAGCAACTGAAATTGGAGCCACCAGCAGCAAAATACACTGCAAACTTTTGACGTTCCTGCTTACTTCTATACAGTCTTGAGCAAAGGAAAATGTGGTATTTGTCCCCTTGCAAATTATTAAATGTTTTTATAGTTCTAAACTCTTCCCCCTCCTCCACAAAATAAATGATGACTGGTATATTGTGAAATGTTTGGAAAAACAATTTTTGATGCCATTGCAAACAGTAACAAAGCAAATCTTTCAGTCCTGCCAAATTCCAAATCATTGTATCAGTTCTGGTCTTACTTAGGCTAGACCACCAATTATGGGGAGCTAATGTGAAAGAAATTACATAGCTACTGGGCCTGGTTTTCCATTAGTCTGCAAATTGCAAACATTCTGACTTAGTAGCAGTTTATATTCACTTTGTAGGGGTGTAAAATTGCAGTCCTGCTGGCTTGAAGGAAGATTAATTCATACCATCCAAGAATCTGGGCCTTAATGTACTTAGTTGAATGAGATGATCTTTTGGTAATGAGCAAATTGATTCTGATAATACCAGAATCAACCCAAATCACACAGGAAGCTTTTAAGGCCAAGAGCTTAGTAAGATTAGGATATAAGACTGGACATTTACGTGGATAATAAGTTTATCTGCAGTCAGCCTGTCTGTTAACCTCCACCATGCCAAACCTACCCTGCTGTAGATTTTGAGAGTTTGACCCAACTCTGATTTTCAGTAAAAGGAGCTTTTGGTGTGAGATACTGAGCAATAGGATTTGAGTCCCTTACAGTTTCACCACCATTCAGAGGGGATAAGGTGTACTGTGGTGTCTTTGAACATGACATAGTTGCCAAGCACAGCTGTTGTGTTAAGAGACCACCAGCTCAGGTAGATCCCATAGGTGTGTATGACAGGGATGATGTTTTTCACTCTGGGTAGAACTTTGTTCCAAGGTGCTAATGAGAAGCTTAAGGGCTCTCAGTACTTTCCTGGAGACACTCTACCTGCCACAGGACTGGGTTCAAAGTCACTCAGATACAAATGTAATGAGCCTAAATTCTGTAGGAGAAAGACAGAAGGGGACAATTCTTGTATGTAGAATGAAGATGGTACAAAGTCTGGTGCAACAGAGGTCAACATGCACTCTGTGAAGTCCCTATGGAGTCTAATTTGGTTATGGAATTTATATACTGGGCTACATTCCAGTCTGTTTCTAGGTTCTTGTTTGAGCAGGCATAAATTCTATGAAAAGTCATTTTGATTTTTGCATCTGACAAATTACTCCTCTGTATCTGCTATTTTTCTTTCCTTCCATACATATTTTTCTTTCAGCGATGACCATCCTTTTTTCCCCAACATTACCATGTTGACAAGTACCAATGTTTAAGTTCAGACAGAAATCACTACTGAACTGCAGCAGTCCACCCTTTCATTTTAACAATGATCTGTGAGAATGAGATTGCAGCAGGACCTTAATTTCCCTTGTTAGAGCTGTAGCATTTGGGGCTGATGAAGTTCACAGTAAACCTGTCATAAATGAACTGTATCTGATGTATTATCTATCAAGGCACTATAACGAACATCTGGCGGGGACTGCAATCTGTATGCAGTGAGGCAGCAACTATTACTCTGCTGAGGTGCTGTGCATTGTGATTGGTGAGTTCAGCCACAAGAAAGTAGAATCAGGCTTTCTCTGAACTTTCTTCACACTCACCAAGTACGGAAACACAGGCTGTCTGTGGGCCCAGAGGACTGTGCAAAGCACAATGGGGAATGCAATACTTCAGCATGCCAAGTTGCAAGGCAGCTGTATGCACTTTACTGAATCTTTTGGTAAATAAGGGTCTGTGCTGAAGTAAGGTCATAAAGAGGATACCCTTTTACAATCTGCCAATGTACTGCCATGACAACGGATGTATCCTGACTCCAAAAAGAAGTAACACAATCGACAGGTGAGCCTGGATTCAAGGACATGCAGTGTTTTGTCACCCAATGCTATGCTGGCCATGATAGAGAATCTGCAGCATAGGTAAGGCCTTGAGTGAGAGATGCACACCTGCTCCTGCTTTCTGAGGACTTGCCAACACACAGATGATTTATGAACAACTTAAGAATCTGAAAATGACTCCACTGAGTGAAAACAAAGGTATTACTTTCAGGGTAAAAAATGGTAAGAATGGTGAACCCATTGCTTAAGGGATTGGTCACCATCACCTCTTTCTGAAGGATCTTCAAGAGAAGAGGAAAGTGAATGTCTTTCAAAGCACAAACATAGAATAATTAGTCTTTCTCTTAAATGACTGTTGGAAAGGAAAGCAGTCAGTGCTCAGCAGCCCATAGCAGTGGCCTGTAACAGGTTAAGGCACTGAGAAGAAATGCTTGCTGACAAAATGAACAGGGAATACAAACAGACAGGGTAAGTACTCTGAAGTCAGGTAGACAACCAGCCTCTATCTTACAAATGTGTGTGGGGGATTTCTGGCTTTGTTTTCAATACATGATTGCAATGACCCAGACCTCAACAGTACCCAGACATCAAGTGATGTCATAATCTGGATAGACAGTGTCTCTCGACTTTCTGTTTCATAGGCTGTAAAGCATCTGAATAGCAGCATGAGCAACTCTGATGAAAGTCTCGCAGGGAAGAAAAAGTTCATGCACTTGATGAACCAGTTTGTGAGGTATGCCTCCCTCCTCTTGCCAGGGATCATGTTTCTCTTTAATATTCAGTCTAATCTTACACAGATTCCTGCATTTCCTTTCCAAGACACATCCACATATCTTTCTGTCAAAGATGAGACACATGGAGCTTTAAAGCATGGATTTTAAGGACTTTGTTTTCTTGAACTGAATAGATTTAAGGATTTTCCTGAGAACTAGAGAACTGAATCTGCCTCTGTCATGGAGGTATCCAAAGACCTGTCAGTGTCAGACCTGGAAATTTTATCTGTTCTTGATTAACAGCAGGGTAGTGGGATTTTATTCCTTCTTCCAGTGTTTCTCTTTTGTAATGCATCTTACCCATGTCATTTTTAAGGTGTGAGGCACATTGCCAAATTTCTGGAGTTTGAGAGGAATGAGTTTGAGGTTTCCTCTAATTTGCCAAAGATGGCCTTCTGATAACCTAATAGAAAACAGATATGCGATGGTTTTATACAGCTCCAATTTGTCTGGTTTTCAGACAAATAAGGATGGAACTGGGACAGAAATGAGCTGCAGGGAATTGTGAATCCCTCTGGGGAGATGCCTGTAGAAGAATTCATCCTCAGGTGGAAGCAGCTTTCCAAAAAGAGACTCTGGCCTCAAAGATGGGGTAGAAAGGGGTTTCCCTCTCACCCCAGGGCCTGGGGATAGCTTGTAGACCAGAAACCATCCTCTGGGTTAAGGAAGGCTGAGTGTGCTTGTTGGACAGTTTCACAGACAAGCAGAAAACAGGACCATTACTGGTCACTGCTACCCATGGGCAACCCTACTCAAAATGACCTTCACATCACACAGTTTTCACTGCTAAAAGGCCATTTCCCTGGCAATTGCTGAATCATCAGCTCCAGCTTACCAGAAGAGTTGTTTTCCTGAGCAGAAAGGACCCTGTGGTAATTTAAGTTCATGTCCTGAATGGGGTTTTTATCCGTGTTGTTTCCCAGTTTTTAAATAGATAATGTTGTGTCCCACATTTAAATTTTGGTAAACTGGGATGTGGAATGTATGTAAGCGTGGGTTTACACACAAGTCTGTACGAGGAAGAACGCTCTGTTATACCAAGCGTGACCAAACTGTATCTCATCCAAAGACATTTCTTAGATGTGGGAAATTCCAGAGACTAACTCAGAACAGCCCTTCACAAGACAGATTTCTCCACGAACCATGCCTCATTCAACCCACAACTACAGAAACTCACATCCTATTCTAAATGCAGCCTCTATTTCCTTAAGACTTAAAGGAATTTATACTCATTATAGGCAGGCAAATAAAGGGGAAAATAAAACTTAATTGTTCCACAGTGTTTTCTGCCTCTGATATTCAAGATCAGGGATAATATAATTAACGTAGGTAATGGATGGATATAGAAAACAGACGGATCGAGAGACTCATTGTGTTGGTAGTCACTGATTAGTTTTGTAAGCCTATCTGTCTCCCAACTCTCTCTCTCAAAAAATGTCTCACTGAGGAACACTCTTACTACAACACTCTGGTCAATTAATAGTGGCAAAGTTCTGGCAGTGAAGATACAACTTGTATAGCCAAAATAATTCTTTCCTGCTAGTAAAACCACTTCCTTAAGTGACATAAACTCTACTGACAAGAGGGCTCTTTTGCTAAAGTGAGTTGCATCTGCACAGGAGTTCTGTCTGACATTCAAACTGTACAAAGTTGAATCATCCTGTTTTGACTACGAATGAATGGGACATCTTTCAGTGTCAGAGCAGGGGAATCCCAGCAGTACTTGTCATGCAGGAAAATTCAACCATGAAGTTAAAGTGTAATTTAAAAATTTCCTTTATTTGAATGGAGATGTACCAACTCCCATGTTCAGCTCCAGAAAAATGATTTTCCAATCCACTTAAGGTATGTTTAGTGACCAGTGTGAAATGAGTTTCATAATCTCAATATTTTACTCCTTTCTGTTTGAGCCAGTAGATCTCACACTGGTGGCAGCATCCTTTGACCCAAGGCTGATAACACCTATAGCCTTTGGTCTCCTCTATGCTTCCTGTGCAAGTTTCCTGATGAGCGTCAAAAGGGAATTCTGCTCCTGCATTTGAGGGAGTTATGGAATCATACTCTTTGGTGAATCACAATGATGTGATTCACTGTCTCCATTGACACACTTGATTCCATGTTCGTAGAAACACAGAATCATAGAAGATTACAATAATTCTGGTCTTAGAAATTTGCCAGCTGTATAGAAATTCAAACAAATACCACCTGATTTATGTGTCCCTCTGTTAATCCTACCAGTATAGCAATCACAGATGAACGGTGGCGGAATGGCTGAAGTAGATCCACTGCTGGGTCCAAAGTGGAGGTCATGTCTTGACCTAAGCTTGAACAAAACCTCAGTTGGCAAGTTCTAAGAAGGGATCTGATCTTTTGGGATAGTGAGACAAAAGGTGGCCAGCTAGGATGCTTCTGTCACTGAGTACAGAAAAGGCTGTTTCTCAACCACCTTGGAAGAACAAGCCATGTAAACCTTAGGTGATGGGCTCTGAAGCTGCCAAGGAGACAGCTCTTAGTTACCTGGCGGGACTGCCAGGATACTGGAGCATCTGGGAATAAATCCAAGCTCTTCTGAGTCATAGGCCAAAATATGGTCCCTCTCTCTGCCAATCGTAACACTCGTAAAAATAACAACTGCCGAATGAGGCACCACGTACAGAAAACAAGAAGTTAAATATATTCTGCCAGTGAAGAGGTGTTACTGAATTCAGTCCTTCATGTTTTATAATGTTCACACCACAGTTAATTTTGGATATTATTTCTGTATTAAAACCTTATTTAGTGTTGTAGCTGTGTAACACCAACGCTGTGCTTTCTGCAGGTTGTAGCACAAGGACTGCAAGATATTTATACCTACAGTACATTGAGGCAGTGAAGTACATTAAATTGCAACTCAGTAGAGATTTATTATGTTAGAATGAACATTGCCTACAGTACAGTAACTCCAAGAGATAAGAGGAAGCATGCTACTAGTACAAGAATTTGCATTTTGTCATTTAGGATTGTAACTGATAGAGCAGGTGGCTTAATCGGGAGGCTTAGCTATGTGACTCGGCTGAAGGTCATTTTTTGCTTATGATAGATACTGCTTGGATTGTGGAATAGCAAATCCAAGCTCGTAATGTTTGACTGTAAAGATGAGTAAACAGTTCAACTGTTTATTGAGCTGTAGTATTTCACAGTAAATATTTGCTAGAATAAAAAAAATGGTGTTTCTTTTTGTCCATGGTTGTTTGTGTTTGCTTTCTAGTAAATGACCGGGAGGTGAGAACATGTATAAAATCAATGAATTTTAAACAAAGATAAAATAATACCTGTCCCTTAATTTAGGAATACAAGAAAATGAAAACTAGGGTGGATTTGGGTAGACCCAGGGAACAGTGACAATTCCATGCAATTTGTTAAAAAGCACACAAAGCAAATCTGTGTGTGTCAAATGATGCCGTTTGTTAACATTAAGAGAACAAAGTAAGTGTTTCTTCCTCTTAAGTCACAGGTTGCCTAAAGACAAACTCAGTCTTTGTGTTAAGGTATTACTTTCTTCTTGAGTCTTTAATTTAGGAAAAACAAAGTAAGGAAAGATAGGCCTCTTTGAAACCCAAGAAAATGTCCATGACCTCTAGCTAAATATCAAATTAATTTTCTTTCCAGAAACAAGAGTGACCCAGCATTTCTGTACCATGGTCACCTCTGTCTGGAACCCCAGCATCAGAAAAAAAGTTGTCCTTAAATTCTCTGTTGCTAATGTCAATGGAAAGGCTTCCACAGGCTTCAAAGGAATTGGGATCTGGGCCTTTGCAAATGATCAGGATATAGGATTAGAAGGAACTATGTTGCATTCTAACTATTTAGACTTATTTGTATTTATAAATATTATTATACTGGAAGATCTTGTTCAAAGCAGCTCATTGGAAGTGGCAGGTGCTCAGCTCACTGCTAGCCCCACTGTGACTCCAACCTGTTCAGAAACATTCCACAAAAAGCACCAGTTTGTTGACAAGATCTTATCCCCCACCTCCCTGCCAGCCTCTGCTGATGTGAACAGTAAAATAGTAACAGACTTGGAGTAAGATTGAAAAGGAGGAAAAATATGATCCCAGCAGGCAAAATACTGCTGACATTTTTAATAATAATGAAACATAAGAACACAGTAGGGCAAATCCGAAATACATTTTGCATGTCAAAGAATTGGTTGCATTTAATTTGTTTGGGATATTTTACTAGGTTTCTATTTCTTATGGAGTAAGTTCAAGGTTATGAAGTTTTGCTAGGACTAAATTTTCATAAGGCTTTGAGACAAAAGAGAATAAAGCAGAGGAAGGTCTTCCACTCAGCTTTATTGATGAAGTCTTTTGTGAAAAATCTTCTTCCCTCTCATTTTGGTTTTGAATTCATACTTCAGAAACTAAGATGGGGCAGTATGAAAAATATTGCTACAGCTTTTTTTTTTGCTTTTTTTTTTTTTAGGATCCTAGCTCACATTTATTCCAAACTTGTTGCTTAGTCTAAATGCTTCCCAAATGCTGTGTCAGGACTTAAATGTCTGCAGTCTTGAGCTGAATTTGACTTTGCTTTTTGCTTGATTATTTCCTTAGAAGCTTCTCTTTCCTTTAAACAACTAGATTTTGGTCAAATCTGTACAAGAGCAGCTTCATTTGGGCTCTTGATATGAAAATCAGTAACGGGAACTTCAAAAGCTTCTGAAAGGCCATGATAAGCCTCTGAATTATGGGGGGGTTTATTAAGGGATTTCACTCGGGTTCTCACAGCGTGTCTGTGGATTGGAAGGATGGGAATAAACAAGCCCTGGGGAAGGTGAGACAGGGTGATCTCCAAGCACAGCACTTGCTTTCCCTGTGTGGACAGACCCCTTGATGTGGTTTGGGCTGGCTGTCTGCCTGATAGCAACGAGGGTGTGAAGTGGTTGGAGGAGAACCACCTCGGGCCATGTATGGGGGACAGGGTACACGAGATGTCACAGTTTTGGCTCTTCAGACCTCTTGGCTCTGCAAGCATTTAACCACTAGAGGTCTGTGGGTGCCCTCGAGAAGCTCTGACTATAGGGGAGCAAGGCTTGCCAAGCAATCCTTTCTCCTGTTTTAAAGGAAAACATCAGTTCAGCAACACTACTCCCTTTTTTGTGTGCAATTCCACATTGATATCCATGAGTGGTTTGGTTCAAAACATCTCCCCACCTTCCAGGATTATTTAATTTCATGTTTTTCAAGGAAAAGAAAAAAAAGATTACCTCGTTTTTGTTTTCTTTTCCCAAACCTTCAGGATAACTGAATGACATTTGTCTTAGCTTTTACTTGGAAAAAACCCAACCAAATAATTTCAATTTTCCAGAGTAAAAAGAGCAGGTTTCCTAGTGGGAGCATTCAAACTAAATGGTTTGTAACATCCAGTTTTTCTCTATCCACATTTTTTTTTCAGTTTGTGGAGAATGAATACGAAATAAAACAATCAACCCCCTGCCTTCCCCGAGATGCAAATAAACAATCACCAAAATCCAAATGGTTTGGGTGTGAGAAAACATTTTTTGTCTGTTTTATTTTCACCCCTGATCTGAAAAGACATTCTTCACTCAGATCCAGTGTTGATAACATGATAACATGAGCTTATCACTCTCTACAACTACCTGAAAGGAAGTTGTAGTCAGGCAGGGGCCGGGCTCTTCTCCCAGGCAACTACTGACAGGACGAGAGGGCAGGGCCTGAAGCTACGCCAGGGGAGGGTCAGGTTGGATCTTAGGAAGCACTTCCTCATGGAAAGGGTGATTACACACTGGAATGGACTGCCCAGGGAGGTGGTGGAGTCACCATCCCTGGAGGTGTTTAAGGAAAGATTGGATGTGGCGCTTAGTGACATGGTCTAGAGAGACCTTACTGTGGCCTTTCAGTACTTACAAGGGGCCTGTCAGAAAGATGGGGACAGACTTTTTAGCAGGGCCTGTTGTGATAAGACAAGGGGTGAGGCTTTTAAACAAAAAGAGGGAGATTCAGACTAGAGAGAAGGAAGACCTCTTTTACACTGAGGGTTGTGAGACCCTGTCCCAGGTTGCCCAGCAAGGTGGTAGATGCCCCAACCCTGGAACTATTCCAGGGGAGGTTGGTCAGGGCTCTGAGCAACCTGCTCTAGTTGCAGATGTTCCTGCGCCCTGCAGGGGGGTTGGACTAGATGACCTGGAAATGTCCTTTCCAATCCAAACCATTCTGTGATTCTGTCGTGCCCTGCTAAACAAAAGAGATCAAGCTGTGTTGAAATGCAGAAGTTCCCCATCACATTAGCTTTTTAGATTCATCTGCCATTAAGTACAGCCCTGTCTGGATAAGGCAGGCCAGTGCAGCTAGAAGGTTAACTGTGCCATAACTCAGAGGGATACTTTGCCTCTCTTTATCTGTTGCCCATTGCTCCATGGAAAACTAAAGGTTAATCACAGCTCATAGAAGTGTGAGCATCCTCATGCTGCTCCAGATCTGTGTGGTTGGCCCTGTACAGCACCCTCACAGACTGAAGAAATTCAAATGACAACTTTAGACTGTTTTAGCTTTTATATCTCATACTTAGTCAGTGTGCATTCAGCAGAAATTTATGAAGTTTTTTCATTTTCAAATGAGGTAGGAGTACAAAATTTACACTGGTATAACTCCAGAAATATTAATCAAGGAACAAATTCATCTTCTGACTATTTTTGTATGTCTAATCTAGGAAGAAAATGACTGCAGCTAGGTTTGATGTTTTGCAAACATCTGTCTGTTCATTTAAATTGCATCCACAGAAGACACAGAAATGCTAGGTTTATTCTTTTTTATTTTTAGTTTTAAAAGTCTTACTGTTCTGTTGTGGTTTCTTTGTTTGTTTTCTTGTTGTTGTTGGGTTTTTTTTAAGTAGAAATAACCAGTATCAGGGAAACTATGAGTGTGAAACACCAACAAACTGCAAAGTGCAATAAATCTGTTTTCAAAGAAATTCACCTGTCTCAATTCTGCTCTCTCTTATGCTGGCTCCAAGACCGAGTGTAACAGAGTAACAAAGTTGCCTCGTTGGTTCTTTTATAAATCAGAACAGAATATGACCCACTAGCTAAATGGGAAAATGACATTCCTTTATGATCCAAAGAAAATAATTTGAAAAATATAGCTACATGATAGTGATAATTTTTATAGAAGATCAGAAATGCAGCTACTGAAATTCTCAGCTACAAAGTCTTCTGAAGTAATACAACTATAATATTGTCTGTTTGAGAATAGAACTTATGATAAAAAAGGAAGTATTTTGAAAAATTCTCATAGTGTGAGTGATGGTGGTAGAGATTTTCAGGTTTTACCAAAGAGCTGAGTGCTTAATGAAAGAAAATTAATCTCTTGTTAATCAGTGTAAGTCCTAAAATGGGATAGACCAGATAAACTCACAACTCATTTTATAAGTGTTGAAAAGCTGTACGGATGCTAGTCTAAGAGTAGGTATTCAGAAGAGAGAATTAATCTCTGCTCAAATCAGTGGAAATTTTAGCTTATCAAAGGCAGGAAGGACATTTTAATGGTAAGTGAGTTAAGAAGACACACACACACACACACCACAAGCTCCAGCGGTAGAATTATTTGCAGAAAATAACTAGCAAGTGGTTTTGAATAATGAATGCGTTCAAGAAACTAATGATCCTTAACAGAACTAAGATTTCATCCGTGGCATTCATGGGCAAATTGGTGACATCAATATGTGGAGATCAATTGATGTTGTTTTGAATTTATTAGATGCAGTGTTCTTTACAACTTTTCTTTTTGGAAATTCATTAAAAATCCCAACGATTTAAAAAAAAAAAAAAAGAAGAAACCCAAAAGCCTGTGTAATTCTCACTTAGGAGTTTGATTTTATTGGGATTTGATAAAAATAAATCATAATTAAAGTGGTACATGAAAATCAATTTAAATAAATAAAACTGAGAAGATAACAAGATGCAGCTTGGTTTTAGGTTGTTGATTGGTAATGACAGTCAAAGATTAATGCCAAACAGCCCCATGTGTCATTTAGCAGAGTAGAGCCAGGATGTATCTTTTGATGTTCCCACATTATTTTTTAACACATACTCTTTTTTTACTGATTTTTTGATAATCACTTCTTTCTGCAGCCTGAAGATACAAACAAATCTTCCCAGTTACTTTCTGTCTACATATTCAAAGTCTGATACTGGGATACTGCAGTTTTGCTCCAGTCTAAGCCAAGTCTGTGGGACCCACTCAGCAGATGGATGCAATTTTATGCCCGAGTGGGAAGAAACATTGGGGCTTCACCTTGGAGTTACACACAGGAATCCTTACATCCCTGTGCCATGACATCATTTGACAAAATAGTCAGACCTATTTTCTAATATCAGAACTGTTGCAAGGAACAAAAATTATTTTATTCTGGGCTTCACTACGATGGATGGAGGTGAATTACTCATTGGACTAGAAGCTGGTGGTTGGCTGGAGACCAGTACTCATGATCTCTTTACACCCAAATGAGCAGAGGGTAGAAGCAACTATTACACTTGCAAAAAGACACACAGATACACAAAAGGCAATGCTGCAAAATGCTGCAAAAGAACACACAGCTTCACTGTGCTAAAGGAAAATCATTAGCTGAACCATTTGAAAGAAAAGGAATAGAAAGAAGAATGAGAAGGAAAATCAAGAGCTTTTTTTTTAATTTTAGGAAACAACAAATCAGGAAAAACAGTGACTTTGCCTAAAACCTGATTATAGTTTAATGTACAAGGGAGGCAGTTAATTTTTTTTCAAAACAATTTATAGTTAACATTGAAAAAGGGAAACAGATGGCAATCAATAACCCTGGGAAATTGTGATGTGCAGAAAAAATAACAGGAGGCCACAAATATTAGAGAAAAATCCATGCTTGTAAGTCATACAGACTTCTTCCTGTCATTTATATTAGGAACGAAAATCCCTGCAAAAGATTGGTAGAGAGAGATAATGAAACTCTTTTTGGTGCAGAGAAAGCAGAATTTTTTCAAAGACTACTTTTGTCCTGTAGCTGGAAAGATGCAGGTGATGAACTTATCATACAAAAATGAAGAACTTTACAATCCATGAATAAAATGAGGATGTTAGGCAGTTTCTGGTAGAGAATATTTTCTGTCTGATAACACAGTCTAAGATGTTTTTTTTTAAAAAAAAAGATAAGAGAGGAGCATCTGTCCACCTAATCTTAGTGTGTAATTAACTATAGCTGGCTAGGGAAACTGCGGAAGGGAAAGACAGTGCTAATGTTGGACTGATATTAAAGAAAAGACAAATATGTTGAACTGGTAGATTCTAGTGTTGAAACAGCAGCTGCAGTTACTAGTCTTCTCAGCTAGCCTTGTATGTCACCCATGGATACTGGCGGAAGGGTTATATTAGGTTTTCAGGCAATAAACACTGAAAAAACAGGAATAAAATTGCCCACAATTAAGAAGTTAGTTGCTAAATTTTAGGGAGTTAATGATTGTATAATAGGAAATCATTATGCAGTGAAAGAATCAGGGAATAAAATCTAACATTCTCCTTTGTAAGTGGCATGAACAGAAGTATGTGAGAAGTCTGATAACAGAGAGCTCCCTTCATTACCACAGACAAAGGTTAAGCAACAACCAAAGTTGGGAAGTTTGAAGAAAATTTTAAAGAAGGCAAAGCATCTTTTCTTTAGAGAAGGATATTAATGGTTACAAATACTGAAGGCTGTCATAAGTTCACCAGCAGCTATATTTGTAAATCTACAGGGTTTTTTTTAATTTCCTAAAAAGGATCAGAAAAACTCCAGGTTTGTGTACTGCAAGAATTCAGGCAAGATGCATACAAGCTGCAGCTGATTAAAAGCCATCTCTGCTGGCGTGTATGTGTGTGTGGGATAGGTAGAAATTTGGTTGTGCTTTTTATAAACTGCATTCAGAAAGAGAAAAAAATGGGAGGTATTAAGAACCTCTTTTGCCTGGAGGAGGAATGTACCACAAGAAGCAAAGGCTGAAGCTGAATTAAGACTCAAAAGAAGCTTTTCAGAATACATAGTAATGATGATTAGCCACCAGAACAAAGTACAAGGAAAAGGATAGAGACAAAGTCTCTTCAGATTTTACAGCAAAGTCTGAAAGCTTTTTTTAGGAGACAGGCTTTAATCTAAGACAAAGAATGCTTTAGTCAAATACATGTTATTGGGCTCAGGGCTGGATAATTGGGTAGCATGAGATATTTCAATATGAAAACAGCGAGATCTCTTTTGATCTTGCTCTTGTGAATGTGTGAGTTGGATTCTACGTGACTCCTGTTGCAGTGAAAAGAGTAACACACGTTTGATTCCAAATTAATTTCCAGTAAAGGACTGATTTTGTTTTGAAAAGCTTCATAAAATGCTAACTAACAGGAACATTTTTTTTTTTTTTCCTTAGAAGCTAGCAGACCTCCACTTAATGTCCAACTTCTAGTTTCAACCAGTCTGATTTTAAACTTGTCAGTAGCCCTTGGTATGGTGTCCTCTGGCTGGTAAAATTTTTCTTTTTTTATCCAGAAATACTCCTTATGCATGTGTGAAATTATTTTGTCACATTTTACAGTTGCCTTTTTCACAAATTAGGTACATATTAATGGACATTTAAGTTACAAAATAAGACCTCTTGATGGGAGCCGGCATTTTATTTGAATAGAAATAATAAAAATCAGTTCAATGAATGCATACTAGGATTTAACACAAGGTGAAAGATGCGGATTTATTCATGTATTGAAAGCTTTGCATTGTGGGAAATTTTCCTGTTGTTTAACAAAAAGCAAAAGTAGGATTTTTAAATGGGCTAATGCCATCCCCACTGGAGTGAGCAGGAGAACTCCCACGCAAAGGAAAGCAGCAATGCTGGAGCAGCGCACACCACCGCTTTATACTCCAACCTAAGATACTGTTCTCAATTTTTTTGGAGTCTTGTGTTGTCAATTAGAGTAATGCAATCAGAGTGCAGTATAGATATAAAATAACATTAGGTCAGATTTTTCCACTCATTTACAGTCATTATAGCATCTGGCAACCTATTTATATTAGCTTTCCATAGCATAAATGTGTATTTATGCAATAGAAACTACAGAAGTTCTCCCATTATGCATTTATTTTCTCTTCAAAAAAGTCTTAGCTTTCTTCTTAATATCATCCAGGTGTCCCGGGTTGGGTTCAGGTTAATTATCACCAGCAGCTGCTGGCCCAAGCAGTTGAGAGGGGCTGCAGCTGGAGGGGCCACAGCCAGAATAACCAACTGAACCAGCCAATGGGCTATTTGATACCACACTGACTCATGCCCCTATATAAGGGGAGGGCTGGAGATGCTTCTTTTCATTTTGCTTCAGTATGTGCATTCAGGGTGTGTCAGAGCAGGGAAAGCTGACATCCTGGACACAGGTAGAGCCTTTTTAGATTTTATTACTTGCCTTGTCGTTTCATTGCTATTGTTTTCTTCTCTCTTTGTGTTGTTTTATTAAATTGTCCTTCTTTCAATTCCTGTGGTCTCCCCTCTTTCTCCTTCTCCCATTTCCTTGGCCCCTAGCAGGGGCTGTAGAGGTGGGCAGAAGTGGTGGGTGAGTGGCTGCATGGTGTTTAGCTTCTAGCAGAGGTTAAACCATAACAATCCTTTTCTGTGCCCAGTGTGGGGCATGAAAGGTTGAGATAATGACAAATTTGAGTGTTAAAACAATTTTGTCATATACACTTTTTGTATCAGTTAAACAGTGCATGTTCACAATGCTAGTCCATTGGTTTGCGTGGTGATGTTACATAAACCCTTATATATTTGATGTGCTCCTCATGGTGCTGTCTGTTATTTTGGGGAAATGAGTTAGGACTGTTTTGTTGTTATGTTGGATATTGTCAGCCTATGACATAATTATGTTCTTGATCATGAGATTTAGCTGGTATGTGTATGCTGCCCTGTTGATTATTAGCAATCTCATGCAATCTATGGGCAAGACAGGAGGAAACTCTTAGCTTTTGAGAATTTTGAGTGTTCCTGGGATGTCCAGACTAGCATGCTCTTGTTGATGTATCTCCTGAATGAATCCCAGGTCTTGTATAGAATCAAACTTTTTTTTTTTTTTTGAGGAATACCATCCACAGAACTGCCCTGGGTCTGGATAGTTGTGAGTGGTAGAGGGTGTGGGAGCGTATGGACAAGTGTCTAGAGCAATGGTCATCCCTGGTGTTCTGGAATATCACCCCTGAACAGCTGCAGAACCCTGATAAACTAGTAAAAATACTTGGCAAAAAATATATTGTCAGCCTGGCAATTCTAGAGAGAACAGGCAATGAATTAAATTCTATGAATCTTAATTGTTAACTAATGCTGCTAGGTGTGAGTTAAATGATATAGAGGAAGGGGTGGATAATATCCTGGCTTTGGTTAAGGCTAACTATCACAAACAGCTTCTGCCTCAGGCAGCTGGGAAGGTCCACAGCCAGGATAAACAACTGATACCATACTGAATCATGTCCCTGTATAAGGGGCGGGCTGGCCTGGGGTGGGGTGTGTGTTTTCAACTTGTTTCAGCATGTAGTTTTGGTGTGACCAGGGCAGGAAAAGTTGGCATCTTGGGTGTAGGTAGAGCTTTCCTGGTTTCTAATAGTTGCTTTGTCTATCACTTCATCAGTACTGTTGTCATCTTCTTTGTGGTGTTTTATTAAACTGTCCTTGCCTCAATCCCCTGGGGCTTGTCTTTTTTCTTCTTCCTGATTCTCCTTCCCATCCCACAGGTGGTTGGGGTTGAGGAAGTGGTAGTTGAATGGCACTGTGTTGTGTAGCTGTTAGCAGAGTTCCAGCATACCTGGTGGCATGGTTTAACTTCCCCCTTATGCTTTGGTATAGAAACTATACTATGTAATGGTTTCTATTCTCTGTTGGTGTAAAAGAAAGTGATTGATTATGCATCCCCCACTTCAGTAGTGCTAATATTCCGAGAGCTTACCTTCATGTCTCATGACTTTGCCTCTCCTGGATTCAGAAGAATCATGACTTCATCATGCTCTTGGCAGTAGGTTCCCTGTGGCCTAATATATTTAGTATCTTTACAGTTGCAGTGTTTCTACATTCCACACACTTAGTATATATTTAAAAGATAATGAAGCAAAATGGTTGTGTACAATGTGTTATCCCAAAGTAACAACCTCACTCTCATGGCCTGCTATAAGCTTGATCCCTTCCTTAAGAGTGATGAATAGTGTTAAAATTTGCCATATTCTTTTCTGCCAGATGTTCTGAAATGCTTGTTAAAAGTCTATAAAACAAGCAAACCAAGTTCAGTTATGCTCTGCACTTTTCTGGCACCACTGCTAGCGCAAAAACTGATTGTGCTTTGTGCTGGTCTAAATCTAGGCTGTTCACTTGCAAAACACTCTCTTGTACTATTTTTGCTGCCCTCAGCAACATCCTGGTGAATGTTTTTCCTGGTACATATATTTCTCTGTAATTCTTGCACTTGCTTGCCTCTTCTTTCTGTTGTGCTAACACCATTAGAAGATTCCCTCATTGCCTTAGCAGCATGTCTTCCAGCTGCTCACCAGTGTCCTGATGCTCCTCTGGTGTTTTCCTGCAGAAAGCTGAAACATGTCCCCTCCTTCTCTCATAGCAGAGGGCTGTACATATAGAAAGATGGGGAGTTGACAGCTCCCTCAGTATTTACTGAGAACTCTCAATGACTGTATCAATGTATGGCTTTCAAGGCCATAATGTTGTGGAACACAAATGAATACCTTAGAAGAAAGGTGCAGCATAATCTTGGTAAAGTGAAGTCTTGCTGTGGTAGTTGGTTGAAAAATAAAGCAGTATTTTTTGGCAGGAAGAAATGTAAAGCATGCATTTGTCTCAGCTATAATTGATACAAGAAGAAATTTTGAAAATACATTCCTTTTGAAAATCTTGAGGACAAACTATTTTCAGGAAGCATATAGCATTATTAAAGTTAAAAGTGGTTTGGGCTAATGAGAATTAAATGTGAAAAGGTGATTTCCTGACACAGATTTGTAGACATTAAGGAGGCAAAACTGTTATATCACTAAGTGAATAATCAAAAGATCTGAAGCAAAGGTGAAAAAGATTATGGCACAGCTGGAGTGCTAGCCACCAGCCTAAGTGGTGGCTATAAGAAATATAAGGGAGTAGAAGAACATAAATAAATGTCTTGTAGGTGTCATTTTAATCTTCTTGAGTAAGAGGTGGTTGGAGTAATCAAATTTAAGTTGTTGATAATGAAAGTGCAGGCAAACAGTTGAGTTTCAGTAAGCAAAGCTGCAGGCTTGGTGACAGACATTTTATGTTGAAGAGCTTGTGATGGCCTGAAGTTCTGGAGAAGAAGAGCAGTGTCCCAGGTGCAAGAGTAAACATCAAAATTTAAATGGTAATAAACAGCCTTTGGAAAAGAAAAAATGTGATGGAGATTGCAAAGAGCCACAGAGTTTCCAAAGCAGACAGTGAGCAAATGGAGAAGGTGTAAATGAGCTATTGAGCAAGATTAACCAACATGATCAAGTATTGCTTCCAAGAGACATGCCACATTCCTTGGAGCAGAAAACCCCATGAGGTGTTTCACATGTCTGGTAAAATGTCCTATGTTTGCCTGGCTGTACAAATAGTCATCTGGCAAAATACCCATCTCGTTCACAGTGTAGGGTAAAAGGCAGTTTTGTGTTGTCTAGCTCCCTGTCATGGCCTGTGAACTGCTGCATGCAGGTCCAGTACAGCTGCTGGTGGATGAATTGATAAGTTCACCTTAGTTACCACAGCCAAATGGTTTTTACGTTGCGCTCCTGCAGCCTCTTCCCAGTTGTTTGGCAAGCTGCTGGTGGTGGCTGAGGGATGAGAGCCTTTGTTGAGGGGAAGTGCTGATGAGTTCAGGACAGCCTCTTGCATAATTTCTGTTCAAAATGGGAAATGCTTGCTTCTCGGGTGCTTTTGCCCTCGTGTGAAATGGAGGACTCCCACAAGTTTCATGATGCTACTGCCTGACATAGCAGCTCAGTGGACAGAGTTTCTGGGGCCTTTGCAAGGTTTGCAGCTCTCCCAGGTCAACCTGCTATGATGAGTTTTATGGTATAGCCTTATCCCAGATACCCAGTGAGAATCAGCTTTTTTTTAAACTAAAGAATATTTTAGTCCTTTTATCAGGGAGTTTCTCTGAATCTGAATTTGCGTTTAACATGTAATTTTAAATATAGTGATAAAGTATACTTGTTCTGTAGTGATAATAAATGCATCATGATGATACATTTAATATATAGATAAAAGACCAAAGAACATTAGTAAATAGTGGCATTACTCCCTGTTTTCCCCCTTGGACACTCCAGTCACCACTGAGATGCTTTCTGCTCCCAAAAAATAGAGCTAGCTCTTAATCTCTCAACAATGGGTACCTGCTGACAGGTAAAAGAGGATTTTGGTTTTGTCTAGATACTGTGAGGTGTATAGCATAGAAAAGAAATCAGAGCTTGATATCTGAATGAGGACTTTGTAAAAAGAAAAGCAGGGTAATTATCTGGGATAAATGTTGCAGACCCATGCTGAAGCAGAGGTGTGTAAGCACCATAAAAGACCCTTCTAATCAAAACTTCAGACTCTCAGTATTGATGGGTGCTAAAATTGCCTTGAATATGAATCAAATGGAGGGAGTGGCTCGTTAGTGCTTATGAGAGACTGGTGTTGCAGAAAGTCTCCATCTAGGCTAAAATGACATTGATTTGTGCACTCTTTCTGATGGTTGTCTTGGTAAATCAGTTAAAAAAAAAAAAATCCAGGAAAGCAAACACTTCCACCTATCTCATGCCATGGACTTCTTCTCATGACTGTGAAGACAGCAGAATGATTTTTCAGTACAGCTTTTTTTTCTGGGCATGGGTTGGAGGATGGCAGTTTCTTTACATATTTTTGTGGATGAGGAGTTGTGGACAGGGAAGGATTGCATTGATATTTATCAGGGGCTTGGATGTGAAGTTAGTGCCAAATCATGCTTAGCAAATTTGATTCTCCTCAGTGGCCAGTCTTCTGCTAATTGTTGAAGACCTAATCTTTTACTCATTTTAGGTCACTTTACATTCATATTTCAAGTTTAAAATAGTTATCACCTAATAGAAGGCATTTCTTGGTATCACAGGAAGATAGCGATAAAATAAAATGCTAGACAACTGTCACTTCTGGATTTATTTTTAAATATACCCAACATCAAACTCTGGGCATGTTCATATAGCTTTTTTTTCCCTAAGTCCAGATAAGACACTGATGCTGAAAAGTTGGAGGCTAGATCTGAATTCTTTAGAGGAATGTAAAAACTGATTCTTTTCCAGCCTTAAGCATCTTCAAAGATTCAGCAGATAGTACAAAACTAGGGTTTGTATCTGCATCTTTCCAGATGTTGTACCAGTTCTGGCCTCTCTGCTGTGAGCATCCTTAAAAGATATGTCAACAGCACACCATGAGTTCAAATGACTTTGCTTGTAACTGCAATGAATCTGAAATGTACTGTTGAAAGGTTTATTAATGTTGTGCAAGGTAGAGTGTCCTCATGTTAGCAGAGACAGTTTGAATTGCTAAGTGAGCAGGTCATCAAAGAAAAATCAGCATAGTAATTGGAACAGCATTCTTAACCTAATTGCAGTTGAGGTTAAGTTGTTGCCATCTGAGTAAGGCCTTGGATAATAACAACCATGCAAATTAGTAGTAATATAGGCCATGCCCCCCTTTCTGCTGTTGCAGTGGTTAGGATGTGTGGCTCAGGCTGAGACAGATGTTGGTACCTTCCTTGGATTCTCAGCTACAGTGACTCCAGCCAAGATGTGCTGACAAAAGTTTTCCCTGGGGAGATAGAAATTTTTTTGTTTGTGCTCATGGAGATACTGGTACAGGAGTAGTGAAAATTATGACTCAGAAAATTAATTGTGCTACTTCCCTAGTGTGTATAAACACAACTGAACATAAAGTGTTTCCTAAGCTTTGATCATGCTGTCCTTTCTGACACTGGGGGATATCTGGAGGGGTAAAGGGGTGCAGATTTCCATTGAAAATAATGGAAGCCATGTATAGAAGAAACCACTGCTTCTGGGGCTCTTGGAAATATTATTCTCCAGCAGTTCAAAATTATTATAGGGGCCAAACCATTTGATGGGTGTTTTTAGCACCCCTCTAGTAGAATCACAGAATGGCTTTAGTTGAAAGGGACCTTAAAGATCATCTAGTTCCACCCCCTCTGACATGGACAGACCCAGTAGACCAGGTTGTTCAAAGACCCATCAACCTGGCCTTGAACACTTCCAGAGAGGGGGCATCCAAAGCTTGCCTGGGTAACCTGTTCCAGTGTCTTACCGTTCTCACTGTGAAGAATTTCTTCCTGATATCTAGTCTAAAACTACCCTCATCCTACCACTACAAGCCCTTGTAAACAGCCCTTCTCCAGCTTTCTTGTAGGTACCCTTCAGGTACTGGAAGGCTGCCATAAGTTCTCCCTGGAGCCTTCTCTTCTCCAGGCTGAACAACCACAGCTCTTGCAGCCTGTGCCCACAGGGGAGGTGCTTCAACCCTCTCATCATCTTTGTGGCCTTCCTCTGGACTTCATTCCAATTAGCAGGCTGAAATTAATTTCTATTCTTTCCCAGTCTGAAATGAAGGTTAGTGGTGTTGCCTAGCATTTAGCTGAGTGAAATACTTTGATGTGTCTAACAATACTTTCTTCTGGATAAAACTGTTCTGACCTTGCACCTCAGTTTTTGAGTTTTGCTCAACATATTTCAGAGTCACTAACTCAGGTACTGCAGCTGCACTATCATTCTCAGACATTGTCTTTCAGCCCTTTATTCAGTAGGCATGACTCATTTCCATGTCCTAGTATCTGACTTTTTTCTGCCTAATGCTGCCTCTGCTGATTTACTGTTACATTTTCAAGAACATGTCTTCGCCCTGTCTCCCCACTTCTCAACTTTTCCTGGGTTCCTGTGGGATTTTCCTCACATTTTGAAGGACCGCTGTTGTTGACCATAGGTCTTATTGAGGAGCTGTTGACAAAGTCATTTTGTTGGACTTTGAAATTTATCCCCAAACTCTTTTCTCACACAATGGTCAAAACACATGATATTAGCGCAGTGATGGACTGATTCTCCAGTTTTTGAAGCTGACCTTACGTGTCCTATCGTTGCCTTTACTACACTCAGCTCTGACAGGTCAATATTCAGACACTTCTGCTTGCCTCTATTAGCCATTGAAAATGCTTCATTTATGTGTACAGCAGGGGGGTTTGGATGTGAAAACAAGTTTCAATGGATATTGTCTCTGAAACCAGAGTGCCATCAGGCTATAAATGAAAGCTCATCAAGTGCTGACATTCAGCTCTTTCAAAGTCAGATTGACATGGTAACACAGCAGGTGTTCTAATTTTGGATTCAATAATATCTAAAACAGGACAGTAAAAAAATTGACTTGTGTATAAGAAATTAACAACAATAAAAAGCAGCAGCAGGCACACATTTTTCATGGTGCTGTTTGGTTAACCCCAATTTAACAAAAAGGAGAAATTTCCTCAGGTGTTATTTTTCCATGATATGAAAATAGGAACAAAAATTGTGATGAACATTTACTAAATGAAACTGCAGACATTCACTGTCCAATGCCCCTCTCACACCCTGTTGCTCAAATATGTTCTGCTTATGATAAATACAGGATTGTAGAAATATGTAAAAATTGCTTCTTTCACTGGACAAGGATAAATAAATTCATCCTTCATCACTGATGGCCTGGAGAGTTGGATGGCCGCCTCAAAGATCCCCTATCCACCTGCTATTGATAAGGATGGTCCACAGAAGTGTACGTAATCCTTACCCTAGAAATAATATTGCTAGGTTATTGCCAACAAGGCTGGGGCAGGTCCTGGCATAAAGAATTTGCAAGGTCTTTGTTTAACACCTTGTCCTTGCATTTTTGCAGATTTGCAGCTGGGTACCTTGTAGTCTGTCCAACTAGTGATCCAGATACTTGCTTGCTTAGATGAGCCAGTGTAGGGGTAAAAAGAGAAATTAATGAGATAGCTGGAGAGTGGCAATAAGGAAGCATATAATATTATGGGGTATGAATGTACCTGTTGTCTCTAATGTGGAAGAATGGGCCTAACTGTGTCCATCATCTGGTAAAATGCTAATTAAGTTCAGTGATTCTTTGGGGGAACTTAGTGTTCTTGCTTAGACTGCTCCTATATGTGACATTATCATGACTGCTAACAGCTCTCTCTAATAAATGTGGACTTGGATGCAATGATAGTTGCTGTAATTTCCACTCAATTTTTTCAGGGATTGCTTTATTGTCTATTTAACTTAATTTGCATAAGCCAGTTTACTTGCTTGCCATAACATGTCTGGATCTTGGATGGTGAAGTTCTCTAGGAGGTTATTTGCTTCTTGAGTAAGGTTTTCCAAGAGCCCTGGAAATTTTGACTTGTTGGTATTCCCTTCCAAGTTAATGGTTAAACATTTGTCCACTGGCTGATATTTTTCTCTATCAATAAGTTATATATTTAGAAAATCCTGCATGTCACAGCCACTAAACAATATTCCACTTTCCTCCAGACTCTCTTCCCATTGTGGAACTGTATAAGATCAGTCACAAACAGGGCTGATGGCATTGAGAACATTTCGTGTGTTCTAACATATCTTGTGGGGCTGGACTTAACTAGTTGAACAGTAGCACTCTTCCCAGTGGCACTCAGATGTTATCCAAAGTGTGGTGATTTACACCATGTTGTAAATTTCCCCATGGTAAAATTCCTCATGTTTCAATCAATGTCTTAGAGTGACAGTATCCATCACTCATAAGAATGCATGAAATATTAAGTCCTAAATTCTTGCAGATATTAAAGGACTTGAAAATATCTACATACAGAAGTTAGTGCTCTAGATTAATTCTTGCTCTGACTATGAACAAGATTCAGAATATGTGCTGTTGTATCAAATTCTTTCTCCAGGGCCTATTATGTACAACCTATTTCTTTCTGCCCTAAAGTGTTGCTGCATCTGCTCTGAACAATTTAAACAACCATTATGTCCCTGCCCCTAAATATAGATGTGTTTCACTAGTGGAGAGATAAGACAGTGTATGGCCATTGTTTTGTAGGGTTTTTGATAAGAAGATTGCTCAGTATTGATTGTAAATGTGGCAATATGAAGATTTATTATGCTGTAAGAGTACTGGGAGAAGAAATCAAGTCCACTGTTCCTCTAGCTGGGAACCCAGGGAACCGATGGATGCCCCAGTATCATCACTATCATATTTATTGAAGTAAATCATAGCAACAATATTTCAAAGACATCAAATGTAAAACTGGCTGTCAGGATGTGGCATCATTTACTAATCTATGTGAAAAGGAAAAAAAAAAACCCAAGAAATTAGAATCTTAATCTTTATTGAGCCTATGAAAAGATAGAGTGAGGAATATTAGTTGCTAATTCCCTTGGAAGCCTTGAAAACCAAGATATATCTGCAGCCAAAACCATGTATTGGAGTGTAAGACAAATCTTCCCCAAATTTGCTCAGAGGTAGTATTAGCTAATTACACTTTGCTCTAGAGAACTGTTATGCTTGCAGAGCTTTTCTTAAGCAAGGCACCTTGACTTGCAAAAGATTAGCTTGCTGGTGTAACACAGTTTAAGGACCTGATGGCACTGTGCTGTCCATTATAAAGGCAGATTTTACCTTACAGCAGACTGGAGAAGAGCAGTCTTGAATGGACCCATGTAGCAGAGAACAGGTCAAGTGCAGGGAAGAGATGTTTTCTTTCTCTAATACATGCCATGAGTTTTGTCTTGCAAAGACCTGGAGTGGTATTTGTAAAAGGTGCTGTTTCTGGCTGAGAAATCCTCCAAGAAAAACATCTGGAAAAAGTCTACAAATGCAAGCTCATAGAAGTCCCTCCTGGGACAATTCTATAGCTGTCAGTGCAATTGCACTAGAGATTCATTTATTTAGGAGGAGTACAGCAATGTGCTGTACCCAAAGTAAAACACTCCAAGAATTATGGGCTGTTACTGCAGCTGGTGAAATGATGGACACACAACAGAAACGGAGACATTCCTTCCATTTTTTTTGATATAAATAGTACATGAAGCTGCTTTCTGAACCCATATTGCTTTTAGGGTAATGCCTATTACTCAGATTTTCTGTTTTACCTGAGTGGTGCTTTGCTATTGAGCCCTTTGGAATAATAATAGAAAATGGACTGAAATAGAAAATAGAGAAAGTGGAATCCCATAGCACTAACTAGCAATAAACTCTATAACCAGCCACCACAGGCACTCAAACCTTTTTAATTGCCAAGAAGAAGAAATAGCTTTGCCCTTGTGAATCAATGAGATACTTATGCGGGTTTTCTGCAGTGGGTAACTTCATGTGCTCTGGAAGAGAAAGACGAGAGAAGAATGAAAACTGAAAGACAGAAAATTTGTTGACTAGTTTTAAAATATAGCTGCCTGACCACCTTCTTTTATTTAGACAAAACAGCCTGTAAGCAGAATTCCCATCACTGAGACATTACTGTTGCTGGCTAAAGAACTGCTTGCTGCAGGTGCACCTTCTGCATGTTGCATTTCAAACCCTTTCAGTGAAGGCTGAAGTGTTTTGCTCTCTTGTTCGTTTGAGAGATATTCTGAAAGATTTTCTGCCAAAGAAGCATCTAAATAGCCTACCAAGGAAAAAAGCCCCAAACCCAACACAGTCTGTGTGTTCCACTATTTAACTTCCAGCTGTATAGAAAAAAAATATAGCCTGGCAGAAGACATAAAGGTCTGATGGAGAACACTAATGGGGAATGCATTTTAAAAGGGTCCATTAAACCTCACAGGTGACATTAATTTTTACCTATAGAAGGTGTGAGCTGGAGCTATTTGGGAGTTGGAGTTTAAAAAGGCGAATAGTCCAAAAGAAGCTGAATTTTAGTGGGTACAATTCTGACAATGTCCTTACTGACTATTTAAAAATCTTCATCTTAGAGCTAATCTTGAGAGAGGTAGATTTGGCCAAATTCCAAATAAATTTTAGGCAATTTGTTTGTCTAAAAAAAGACTGGCATAAGTTTCAGTTGTGAACATATTCATGTATTCCTTTAATTATATGACTTTGAATGATTTCTATATTGTTATATGGTGGTATGCTCACAGTAAATATTTAAATTTTCTGGATGCCTTCAGTGATGACAGAAGGACTGAAGTGCTAATGAAATTTTTGATGTTAGGCTGAAATAATTTAAAAATGCTGGGTAGAGGAGGAAGTCTGAATCCAGTTCAATGTCCAGGCTGGCTAGGGTCCAGTCTAGGATTCTTCAGTTAATGACTAGACTAGTGGAAAATACCAGTGTCCTGTTAAATACTCTGCTATTTAACTGTTCCTAATCAACAGCTTCTACAGCTCATTTAAGAAACCTTTTAAAGTTGGATTTCTTATAGCAAAGAATCCCAAAGTTTCAAGACTTCTCAATCTACTGTGATGTTCCTATCTAATTCTTACAGCTAAGTTCATGAAAACAGGAACCAAGTATGGCATCTGTACACTTAGGCTGAAAATAGAAAAGAATTTCTAAACCACAGATTTTTACATCATTGTACCTCTTTCTTGAAGTCACATTACATTAGTTCCAGATTTGATGTACAGTCTAAAGAATGAAGAGACTTGATGGCAATTACTTAACTCATCACTGATCGGTTAAGGTTCCCCAGAGCAATGGCACTGTGCCCTGATGAATCTAACATTGGGCAAGGACCTGGGAGAAATTCAGGTTCTCTTTGTGTCCAAGACAGTATTCTGCTGTGTATCAATTTCTCTCTTCTGTCTTGTTTATATAAATACTAGTATTAGCATATATAAACTTACATTTGAGAAAGGAAATATTTCTCCAGACCTGCTTGCATAATGTCAGTCGCAACAAACATTTTGCCTTTGTTGGGATCTTCAGGTGATATTCCAGTTTTAGTACCATGTCAGAGTTCTGTACTCTGAAGCTTCTGCTTTGGAAAGGAGATGAAGCTTTCTTTCCCAGCTTAATGGATTGAATTGTCTCTCAACCTTTTATATGATCTATCATTGCTAGCACTGTCTCTAAGACACTAATAAAAAGAAGACTCAATAGTATTGGCATGATAAAGTGAAAACTATTAATAAAGAAAAGTCCCTCATACTCATTAGATTTAAGTGTAAGGGAAAGAACATAGTGTGTGTGATGTGGCTGGGGAAATATTACAAGGCCAATCAATTTCCTTGCCGAGTTTTTGTTGTTGCTGTTGTTAGTGAATAATTAATATAAATAATGCTGACTGTATTTAAATATTGAGGATACTAGGGAAAATAGTGTAGAAGATGGCAAGCAGATGGATCATTTAATTTATTCCCCAATTACAGCTGACATGTCGGGTACAGAAATCTGTGAGTCATCTATTATTTTTTATGGTCCATTTTACAGCTGTGTTTATTGTTATAATAAATAAATACATTATCTCATTAGGTTGGTATTATAAAAAGCTTGTAAAATAATAAACATCCTCTTCTTTCAGCGCACACACACACACACACCCCCCCCCCCCCCCCC
>JAAGNO010026556.1:86308-119326 GCA_033439905.1 Ceryle rudis
CCACCCCCCCCATAGTAAGGTATTACAGCCAAAGAGGAAGGATGTGCTTATACCTTATTAAGAGCAAGGTAGATCTCACTTAGCTTGTAAAAGTACAGAGATATCCAGTAAAAATGACTCTCTCAAGTCAAGGTAAATATAGCTGATTCTTTTTAGCAGAGGTAATGGGGAGAGTCCTGCTGTATTTTTCCCCCTGCTTGACAGAGAAAACATATTGCCTGCCTTCACGCTCCAGGCAGTAAATATACATTGCAAATAAATGTCAGATTGGAAATAAAGTTCATTGTATTTAACTTTCAGACTACCCATAAAATGTTAATTTAATGGGGAAAAATAAGTGACTGTTACAGTATTTAAAGTTCAGAAGCTCACTTTCTAAGATGGGTATTGGGAAGCACTTGTCCCCTTCAGTTGGATCCATCTGTGGGGTGGGCACAGCCCACTGTCTGGGGCAGCTGGCTTTGGGGGTGGCTCAACAGCAGGGATCTGGTTTCTTCCTCTTCTCTATAATAGAGACTTGGAAAAAAATATGACTGGTTTTGGAGAAAGGACAGTGGAGAAGCACAATGGTGGCAGTCACCTCAACCTACCTATAGAAACAGAATGTGTAAATTTCCAAGCCTCTCCCAGCCAAGTGACAGGTATCTCCCTCAACACAAACCATTCCCAAATCTGCCATCCTGTGTCAGAAGAAATGGCTGTCTATTAAGCATGTCTTTCTTCAGGGGCCAGAACTCAGTTTGGTGTATCCTGCTGAGAGGCATTGCACAGATCAGCATTTGGAGGGTTCTGGGGCTTCCATGTACCCTCTCCCTGTGAGTGTCGGGAATCACAGCCTCCAAGTTGGAAAATCAGTCCAGCTTGGGGAGCTCAAGCAAGCTACTCCTATTGCTGGGTGCCTATCCTCTCCCACTTTTAATCTATGGACAAGTTGCAACCAGGTGGGCTGGCATCTTCTACAGATGAGGTCCTCAGTATTTAGCCTGGGAGGTGACACAGGGAATCTCTTGGCACCTGCCCAGAAGCAATAGTCCTCGGGGAGGTGCCAGTTGTCTCCAGTCAAATATAACAAACAGGCCTTGCTATGGCAACTTTATTAACTATTACACTGCTCTTGAGCTCTGAAAATGAGTAACAAATCTGCCCAAGCAATACTGGCTTCTCAAATGGGCTGGGCTTGTTTTCTGGCTAGAGCAAAATTACAGGCAAAAATGATCTATGGATATAATTTCTCACTGTTTAGTCCTATTTACCTGTCATTTCATATTCTCTATTGCCTTCCTTAGAACTGAAGAAAAAAACCCCAAATGTTTCCTAGCTTTCATTTTTTTTAAAAGATCACTCGTTCTCTACTTTTCCCTCTAGAAGACAGCATTCAAATATCCAGGCAATGATCACTTTCATTCCTCTGAGCCAGGCTGCGATGTCTCTCAAGTAATTCTACTCTTCTATTGTAGAACCATAACTACACCATATGCTGTATGCAGCCTATTCACAAGAGTGAAGATCTCTCTTTTTTTTTTTTTTTCTGCATGAGAAGCAGAAGCAGTTGCTCCAAAACAAGAAGTTTTGGGGTTAAATCTCATGTAAATTCAATGTTAACAAGTTTTGAAAGCAACTGTGTTAACTGGTTATATAGTAGAACAGTTATGGCTGAGCTCTGCCTGTTGTGACTAGGGTGAAAATCCAGCCTTCACTAAGATTTTTAGGAGGCTTATTCAATCAAAAGTTGTATTATCAACTGATATGCTGGGAATGTTAATCTGAGGACAGCAGTTTAGTCATCTGAAGAAAATCAGTGACAGCACTGTTCTTCATGAGGCTTTGCTTTTTCTTGGTTTGCTCAACTGGGGGAAGATGGCTCTGAGCAGTCCCACTAGGAACCACGGGTGAAATGACCAGCCCAAGGCCTGTAAAGCCCTGGGTTTGAGACTGGCATCCCTGCTTCTTCTCTGCTCAGAAAGGAAGCCAATCTCTAGGCATAATGAAAAGCAATTGAGAAGTAAGAGAAGAGGTATGTCAGCTGTTGTATTTCAGCCTGGAAACAAGCAGTCCCTTCATCATTTCTCCCATTCCATACAGCCAGGACTCTTCATGATGAAGCAGGCTGATACATGTGTTATTTGTGTTTTCACACAAATAGAGGCAGCAAGAGTTTGAACTTTAGTTGAGAGGTCACTGGGTGGGGTGGGAGGGGGGGAAAAAAGGTTAAGAGAGGCTGTTTTAAGCAGTATTACTTCCTGGTTGCATAGCACACTCATCAGCTTAATCCCCTCAAGTGTCACAAGAACAGAGCTTTTCCAGCAAGCAGAGGAACAGCATGTACAAGCAATTTCACATTATGTTCCTTCCTGATGGATCCATCGTCTCAGCCTCTTAGGTGTGCTGCTGATATACATCAAGCTTCTTATCTGATTTATTATGTCTACCACTGAACTCCTGTCCAAAGGGAATTTCTTGTGGAAGAAGGACTACATCTTTAGGAGATATAAAGGAGCTAGGTTATAATTTAAAAAATACTTTTCTAGAATTCAGTCAGAAGAGTATGGGGGGAGAGAACACAGGACAAATATTCAGCCACTGATCTTTGACATCAACATGCTTGTAACTTGTCTAAAACTTCATCACTCAAGGTGAGAGCCTTATCTAAAGAGGGGTAGAAAAAATGTTTCTGCAACAAAGTTCTGCTAGTTATATCCACACCATGACTGTTCAAAGGGAGAATGCAGGTATACTGAATTACCTTCCTAGTGTGATCTGGGTAAACAAAACTTTGTGGCTCACAAAGTAAATAAAATCTGGATTTCTGTTACTGTATGAGCAAACAACTGTTACTCTAGAGTCTGCTGGAGGGCTATTACCTATTCTGGTATCCATGGCTTCCTCCTGCTTGGTCATTTTGATATGCACAACTTAGTATTTCTCCACATAGCCATTTTCCCTTAGTTGTTTCTAGCTATAATTAGAGCACAGATTTAGCAATGCTCTTTCCTTATTTACTTGTACGATGTGGATGAGGACTTGCTTTTCTTAATACATCTATCTACTGCTGCTTCCACCAGCTTTAAAATAATTGCCAGCTCAGGAAAATGCTGATGTCTCCAGTGATATGCAAGCAGGTGGAGGTGTAAATAGAGAGATGTTGCAGCTGTGCAGGTGCTTCTCTGCTATGAGGCAATAATGTGGAGTAAGCAGCCCGGCTTTGAGTGGACACTAGCGCAATAAGGAAACTTTTTAGCCTGTGCTAATTTTGGAGGCAACAGGGAAGTGCATCCAGGAACCTTACTGTTGTCCATGGTGTACTGGACTTTGGGATACCTGGACGAATGTGCTACATCCTTAATGAAAGAGGCTAGAAAGCATTTGGTTTTAAATGGTGTTAAGTGCTGCGGGTCAGAATAGAAAAGAGAATCTGTCTTCCCTGTGCAGTCAAATGTTTTTAGCAGTTTTTGGAGAAGTATAAAATGGAATATGCTTATAGAGATGTAGATTTATGCTGTGCACTTGTGTACTGTGCATTATTCTCTACTCCTTGAGGGAGCATTTGTCTGCTCTTGTTAAGTATACTTCAATAAATCAAGTCATATATTTGTGGATGGGAAAATTGAGCTTATGGACCATGGGAAAGTGAAATGTTATTAAGCTATCAGCAACAATTGAAGGGGCTGTTCTAATAGACACTCCTTTAAATTTTGATTCTAGTCCTGATTGGGTCTGCTTAGGCCTCAGAATAAAGCTTAAAAGCAAGAAGGAATTGAGTTCTTGGAGCTAGAAACCAAATATTGTTAACAAGCCATGAATGGTGGACTCAAGAGTCCACTATTTCTGAAATTTGTTTGCCAAGCATTGGCAAGAGGAAGTTTTCTGTATGTGCAATCCACCAAGGCCTGCAGGTGGGGTTTTGCCAGGATTTTGCATGCATGTCTAAGCTACAAGCAGAGATGAGGCAGCTGAGCTTGTTGCAATTGGACAACTTTGTTTTGTTACTGATGGCACTTCATTCCTATAACTACATTTCATTCAGGGAGTAGCAGGTGTCTGGACTTTGTTTTATCTCAAAATGCTTGGGAGCTTGGTAAGAACTGAGTTTCCATTCCATCAAGGTGACTGCAACAAAACTATGTGAATAAAAAAAAAACCACTTCAGTTTCTGCTTTAGCCTTCTCTCCCCTGAGATAGATTGGATTCAGAAGTCCAGTCTTCCCAGTGCTACGCCATCATTTGATAACAGCAGACTTTTGTGCCTTTTGTCCTGGGAGCTGCCACGTGGTATTTCACATCTGATACCTATCTTTATGCAGGGCATCTCTCTGTTTAGTGAAATTATTCTCTTGCTCCTCTGCCAGAACCCAGAGGCAAAGGCCATAGTGGGCAGAGAGATGCTAGTAATGGAGCTCAGGATGAGGAGTTAGCAGATCAGCCACGTTGTGCAATGTTTTGTTTTCGGACTCAAACCGTGTGAACTTTTCAGGGATAAAAATTGATGAGATTTTCTGCTGCCACCAGGCTCTTCAGAGCACGTGATTTTCCTGAGTCACTCCGAATGAGAATTGCAGTCAGAAGGTCAGAAAGCTGTTAAGAAAAGACAGTCTATATTGCTTTTTTCCATTATTTGAAGTCTAAACCTGATATTAAACAGCTATAGGTTTGATGAGGCTTTCCTGTACCCCAGCAGCAATACAGATCATAGAATAATCCAGTGAATTTTTTTATTTTTGATATGTAAGAGAAGAAAGGGATCTTCTAGTGCTTTTTGACATTTTTATTGTAATGAACAATACATTTAGGATGATTATATTAAGATATAGGGTGTGATGTTATTCATAGGCTTACACTGCACTGTGCTGATCAGTCAAGATAGAAACAGGGGATGCAACTGTTGTCTCAACAAACTTGTCTGATTAACTTCCCTTACCGGTATTAATTTACCAGCTACACTATCTTTGTTTGAGATGCCTTTGCATCACAAAGGAATTATTTTATCTCAGCCTGTATAATTTCAAGTGCTGTTAGTGGCTGACAGGCACTCACTGTCCAAATACTGTCCTGGTCTGAAACTTCAGAGAGGAATGAGCTCTCGTCTCATCTATGTCAGTGTTATCTGCCTTAGTATTACTACTTTTTTTTTCCCTTTTAGTTCATGCAGTCTAGATTTGTTTCACAGCTATGGTGCATGCTATGCTAGTCTTTATACTGCTGAGTTTACATTCAGAGGAGAAGTGAGGTCCCCAAATAGGCACTATAATTTAGGAAGGGGAGATAGGGCTTGCCTGCAGAGACATCTTAACCCCCTGCCTGTGACAAGGTTCTACCTATTTCCAAAAGAGGTTTAAAAACCCCACCAGGAGGCAACAGAGAAGCATGCAGAAAAAAATCAAAAACATATAAGAACTTTTACCTGTCAATTTATGAGCAATTGGTGCCCTGCACCTGAAGTGACAAACATTAAAATCTTTCCTTGTTTTTGCTATGTACAGCCTGTACGTCTTGTCCTTTTGTGATCTGTATTTTGTACAAGTGATTTGTGCTCTAAGTGAAGGAAATGGTGCTTCAGGGTTCTTGAGCCTGGCTTCCTTTCAGTTTATTGTGTTCTCTGGGTACTGAGACAAGGATGATAGAGAGGAGATACCAGGTATTGACTGCTGTGGGGAAAGAGAGCAAGAGAGAGTCAGCTTAGCTGGCAAAGAAATGTGAAACTGGTGGGGGGAAAAAAAAAAAGACAGCCTGGTCTGTGTTATTTGAATGAGTGTTCCCCTCTTCTCCTGACTTTTTATATGCTTTGGAAACTGAGTAAATGTGGTCATTTTTCCAATTTGAAATGAGACTGGTTGCCCTTACTTTGGTGCTTTCAATCTTCCTTCTTCCTGGAGGTGAGATCATCCAAAGTGGCCTGTCAATTTCTGAAAAGGTATTTTCAACATTGTTTCTCTTTACACATGAAGCATTCATGGCATGTTTGATTTCCACAGCAGTAAGTCACCTGAGCAAGAGCTCTTGTAATACCTTACTTCCCCTTCTAATTTATTTCAGAGAGCCAGATAAATTTGCATTCTTTCATCTCGTGCTTTTTTCTGGCCTTCAGGCCTATTGATGTAGCAACATTTTGTAAGCACTCACCAGACCCTGAGTACAGGCAATTTTTGTGAATAGTTTTCCAATACTACTGCACTGATTTTATATGCTTCACAGCCTATTTGCAAGTAATGTAATTATGTACATAATTTTTATAATCAAGGATTATGATGTTCTCTCTCTGGCTATATGATGCCCAGAACTTACTGCCATTTTGATATATTTGAGATATGTTTGTTACTACTATTTTGTAACTTCTTTGCTTCTCAGAGCAAGTCTTGTGTTTAAGAGGATCAGCAGAGGGAGACAGAATATGCAGGAGGAAACATTTTTCTCATAACCTGGGGCAGTAAGCTTTATGACTTTGGAAAGAGTCAAATACTATTCTCTATTCAACCACTGGAAATTGTTCTGAGATGCCCAAGTGCCAGTTGAGCTAATGTGGATGAGAACTAACAAACTCACTTTACACTGAGAATAAAATTAATCCTTTCCCAATAGCCATTCCAACAGGGACTAGTGACCCAGGTCTCTGGGGAGCAGGTCATTGGGCAGAGAAAGTTAAGCCATGGTGGTCTGAGCTTTGCCACCATAGCACAAACACAGCTCCTATTTATGCTTACAATTTCTCACCTATTTCTGCTCTAAGTAAACTATTGCTTTAGATTGCTTGTAGTGTTTTGATACAAGTAACACTAATCAGAACTACCCTTTGGTTCATTGTTACTGTGTTTTATAAATGTTCCAGTTCATTAATGTGGGGTGAAATGTCAGTGTTTTCCACCAGTATTCAGTCTTTCACACTGAAAATAGTATAACATTTATTTTTCCCCCACCATGTAAACCACAAAAGGTGGCATTTTTATTGCCTGCAGGAGAAAAAATTATTTGTGGGGGGTGATGTTTGCTATTTTTCTTGTTGTTCTGTTTTTACTGTTAAAAAGCTTACTGTTTGTAGAAGTCCATTTTCTGTGTGTAAACAGAAAGGTTTTTCTTTCTCTGATGCCTTAGCATCACATAACTCAGCACTTTAAGGTCAGAACTGCATAGCCCTCATTGTCAGAAATGTAATTAAAATGAGAGCTGCAGTACAATGGTCATGAGGACATCAGGGGATAACTGCCTAGCATTACAGAAAGCATTATGATTAACTTCAGACATGTGGGCCAATTTAATACTTACATACTGCAAGCTACTGAGAATCCAGTGAAGTTTTTGAGAGATGTTTCCTTCTTGTCTGCTTAAAAGCCTGCACTGAGAAGCTGCTTTGTATTATTTGCATTTTCATCTAGACTGGACGAGTGCCTGTTGGATAGCATAGAAACTGCAGTGATTAAAAAGACCCAGAGACTGAAGTAAAATCCAAGCTCTGACAGGCATAAGTCTCCCTTCAAAGACTGCCAACGACCCAGAACTAAAGTATTGTCTGAATAACTTGTGCTCACAGCATTTAAGAACCTAATCTTAGCCTGCACTTTGTAGAAAGAAACTGAGCACTGAAGGGGAAAAAAAACACCTTCCAAATTTGAAGCAAAAAAAAAAAAAGGAAACAAAGGGAGTTTCTGCAAGTAAAATTCTCATTGTGAAATCACAGGGATTTCTTCCAGTCTAGACAGCTCCTAACAGAAGTCACCCAGGCTTCTTAGCCAGCCTTTCTAGGTGCTCTAAAATGCACCTTCACCCTTAGTTCAATAAGCCCTCGAAAATAAATCGATTCCAGTTGTCTCTATATATATTGGCTTTCTAGCTATATTAACTCTCTTCAGATAGTCCCAGCAAGTCATACATTTCTTCTTCCTGGCTGGCTTCTGTAGTAAAAAGAATAGCTGCTTGGTCTCATGAGCCTGGTACCTCCATTCTTACTAAATTGCTGCATGCAAATTGCATCAGAAGCAGTATGTATGATTTGGGGCATTTTTTTTGTGTATTGTGTTATTGTTATTATCCAGCTTTTGGTGCAGAAAGCTTCTGTGTGTGTTGCTAAAAGAGCTCCTTAGCAGGTGTTTCTGCACAAGGAGTTCATTGCAGAATTGGGACCAAATGGTGCTGGTAGGGTTGTGTGAGGAGATGGGAGTAGTGTTGGGAGGGCTCCTCTGGGTTGTGGTCATACTTGAGTGCTGTGAGGACAGAACAGAGTCTGAAAACACCTATGTGATTATGGTAGCAGGAATGGGAACTTAATCTTCTGATCTGGTAATGCTCCCTTACTGGCAAAATAGACCTCCTCCAGCTGATGGGGAGAATATTTGGTTTTCTTGGAAACCACTTGCTCTTACTGGTCTGATTTCCCCTGTGACGTCAGCCCCAGCAGCCACCTATGCTGTGCTAATAGCAGTAGGGACCCATGACACATAATTAGAAAGAGCATTTTGTTACATGCAAGTCTGCCAACTGCTTTCTCAGCCTGAGCTGAAAGCATTGCACGCCAAGCTGGGGCTGCTGCTAGCTGAATATGGAAAAGTTGCACTTCGGGCCACTGCAGGCTTTATAATTGCTTATTGCATTAACTCAGATGCTACCATGGATCATGCTGTGTGTTACTCTGATTTTATTAAAATAAAAAGATGAAATGCCAAATTAAAGAAAAATTAAGGAGATTATCATGACTGCAGGTTAAACATAAACAGCAGGATTCAGAGACCTCCCAGAGAACAGAACTCCTCTTTTAATAAAATCTCTCCACTTATAAAACATTTAAAAATAAAAGGGGAAAAGGGGAAAATATCTATATGACATAACAGGAAAATTACCTTTAAATGATATGTTTCTCAGGAATTCCTGTGAGGCATTAGTAGCTCTCCAAGAAATAGAGGCCTTGTTTATGCTAGTGGTAACTGAAATGAAGACAGAGGGAGGGAAAATGAAAAATGCTCACCCATATAATCTGGGTTTCTTTGGACTAAGTATCTATTCTTTATTGAAAGTTTTCTGCCAGTTAGTGGTAACTCTTTAAACAAAATACTTAGTTTTCTTTGATGCTTGATGATAGCATTCCTGCATTTGGCAATGATTGTGAATGGTGAAAGATTTGTTTTATTTCATTTTCCTGCCTTGCTTCTTGTTGTTTCCTCCCACCTTCAGGAACATAAATAATGATAATAATAAACACAGGAAAAACCCTTAGGTATCTTACAAATGAAATGCAGGAGATGTATTTTTATAAATAAGAGTGTGAATGTCACACTGGTAAAATTGGAAAGAAATGCGAGAGTCCTGAACTCCCCTGAGCTGGAGGGGAAGGCGTAGGAGATTTGATTTCTGAGCACTGCCCAGAGAAAGAACTGCAGTGGAAATTTCTGTTTTCATTAAAAACGCAGGCCAAAAAAGTCTTTCTCACAGCCTGATTACAAGGCCCTAACTTTGATCTCTATTTTAGTTTTTAGCCTTAGAAAAATAATAAATGTTTCAATTTGGGTGCAACCTGCATGGGAATATCTGGTGAAATAGTTTGGTGGGAGCCAGCGCCAGTCTCTGTGGTACCAGAATGAAAAAGCAAGAGAAATGGAGAGAAAAGAAATTAAATGGTTCTAAAAGATGTGTAACAACCTGTGAATGTGGCTAATGTTTAAAGTCGTGCCCAGTGAAGCATTTTCACCAAAGGTAGGCGATATGACTGGACTTCCTTGTTATATTAATGCTGTGGTGTATGCAAGTTCATTTGGGGTTGACAGGGTGGGAAGAGATGTTAGCTAGCTTTTTGCCTCCTGAGTCCATAGCTAGGGTCTTATCATGGGAATGACTTCTTTTTAATGTAAAGGAGGATCACAGTGCTCACTGGGTTGGGTTTTGCAGCCTGTTCTAATAACCTGCATGTTCTGTGTTGCACCAGCTCTAAGCATGCGTAGACAGCCTTGTGTGGCAGACTGCTATGGGTAGCAAAAGAATCAGGGTCACTTATTGGAGAAGAGTATAAAATTACAGTGTATTGGTCATATGTGGTTTTGCTTGAGGTGAAAAAATGGAGCATTTTGTTTGGCCCTGTGTTCAAAGCCTAGGAGAGCATGGTGAAGAGTATCCTTGGAAAAGTGTGATGTTGGGAACATCACACAATATCAGTCTTCACTTGTGTTTTTAACCACTACATTGTCCCAGAAATGCACTTTGGTATCTTTGACTTCAAGTAAGTGAAACATTTCTATAGGTTCTCTGAGATTTGTTATAAAATCATTGGCAGGAGTGGTTACAGCTGAACATTTAATCATATGCTTCCTAATGCAAATGTTGAAAGCCTGTGGAGCAGGCGAGCTCATCACTTATCTGCAGAAAAGTTCACTTGCAGCCAGTGTGCTTATAAATCTTCACCTCCTGAACAGCTTTACAAGTGTTTCTGAAATATTCAAGACATTTTCTATCCAGTATACTTTTCTGCCGTGTTATTTAGATACCAGATTCACACCAGTGGACCTGTCTCAGGTAACATTTTGCATTCCATGCCTACTGTAAAACATTCAAGGAGTTCGTTAGAAGAAAATGCTAGATAATTTTCTTCAGATAGATGTTTCTGCATCTGGTAATATTTTCTCGATATGAACTGAAGATTTAAAATATGGAATGGACTTGGATAGGTAAACAGGATTTTGAACACTTTTCTGAATGATCTGTATTTTTAAGGCTCATCAATTAACTGGAATAATGTCCCTAAATCCCTTCTGAAAATATTAGATCAACCACTGGATTTGAGAAACACAGCAGCATACAACAGCATCATGCAGGACTGCCACCCAGTCCTTGTGAGTAGCTCATCTCTCTCCTCCCCACTTCTGTAAGAAAAGCTGTAAATGAACAGTGTTTGCTTGAAAAGTGTTGAGAAATATGTAGAGAAAGGAAGGCTCTTTTCTGAAGCACACTGTAAATGGGAAGGACACTTGTGTAAGTCATTGGAAAGGAATGGGTTATGTTGAATAACCCAGAGTCAACAGCTCTGTTGCTCGCTTTGCAGTTCCCACACCTAGCTCTGAAGACGTAAATTCTTTGTGTCTGTTGTCAGCAGCTTTTGTTTGAACTGAGATGAAATATTGTAAAGTTTTCAAAATAAGTTTTGTATTTTATCTTGATAAAAGACATTCTCCCAGTCTCACAAGTTCAGAAATAGCCTCCCTTTTCCTGCTCTAAGCCATATGCTGCTGACAGCCCTACCTGATTATGTGATTCTCTTTCTAGATCCTCTTTTTTGGGGGGGGAAAAAGGCAATTGCCTTGACTAAAGTGAAAAATAGGTTATTTTCCTCATTAACAAAGAGAATGCTTTGTCTGTAAAGCTAAAATAAATGGAAACTGATGTCTGATCTACACTCAGCATGCGTTTCTTCTCTAGACACAGTTAAGATGGCTTTGCATTGTGTTCTGATGAAGTTGACAGTGGAATAATTTAAACATTTGTAATTTTTCTGGTGGTTTTCAGTGTGTTGGCAGTAAAATCCCATAGACTGAACTTCCTGGGAGTGACATTTTCCTATAATTGAGCTGACTGCAGTATCTGTCCTGTCCATTCAGTAAAGAGAAAACAAAATCATATCTGGATATTAATCAAAGCCCTTATATAGATAGTGCTGGCTGCATGTACATTTATGGAGGGGTTTACTTTCTCTCTGTCTTTCTAACACCTACAGATGTGAGTTGTGCGTGCCTGTTCCAAAGAGCAATAATTCTCTTCTGTCCCCTTGCCTCTATTGCCCTGCTCTTCTAGGGACTAAAGAGGAAATAAAACAATGAAAAAACCTTTTGCCACTATTTCTGAATTGGGTGGAATCAGGAACTATCTGCAGTTCTTGCAGTAAAATGTATCCCTCTTCATCTTCCAGATCACCAGAACCTTGGCCATGTCAAATTTTCAGAGCGATTGCTATTAGATTTCATCCAAACAAATCAGGAAAGCCCATCTAGTAGAGCATCCTGAGAGCTAAAGATTTGGTTTCTTTCTGCACTAGTGGAAAGCAGAAACATTTCATTTTTGTGAAATGGAAGCATTCCTCCAAGTGTTTTGTTTTGATCTGATGAGAAATGTCATTTGCCTTTATTATATTGCATTTGAAAAGAAGCAATTCATCTTACTGATGCAAAATATTTTGACTGCCTCAGAATGAAATGCTTCAATAACTTTTCACCGAAAGTTTCCAAAAAAAAACCCCATGATTCTGCCAGCCCCTCATGCTGAACAGGTATTTTGTCCAGAGAAACTCTTCTGTCAGGACTAATGTCCAGGTCAGGTGACTTCTTGATTGCCCACAAAACTATCTCCAGCTATATCTCCACTATACCATCCTCAGGTCAGACTGCTTCCTCTTGATGCTTAAAGATGCATTTGGATGCAGTGTAATTCATGACCTGTAGCTCCAGAGTGGGAGGAAGAAATAATAGTTGAAGAATAAGAAATGATTTTGTCAGTACTTCAGTTTGTCGGGATTTTTGGTCTAGGTGTAGACTCGCAGAAAAATTAGTGAGTTTTGGGTCAGTATCCATGCATCTGGATGTGCTCCCACCAAATCATAAGCTACTTTGGCTGCAATATCTTAATCGTTGTGGGCATGTTCCTTTCCTGAGATGTTTTTTGCACATAGTTATAATACATGTTTATTCAGTTATGTGCCAGAGAGATAATGATGTTTTCTTCAGATAAATACATTAATATCCATATTTTTGCCAGAACAGTTCAAACCAGTTTTATCTTCTCCATGTAAATATTTTGGAGGTACTCTTATATTATCACAGCTTGGATATAGGATTCAAATGATGGCTATTTAAATAGAAAGTAGTTTTCTTTTATATAAACATACTCCAAACAGTGCTGTGTTCAGTGGAGCAGTGTTAATCACAGGGACTGAGACCTAGAAACTAAAATAATAGAAAGATAAACTGAAATTGAAAACTATGCAAATTCATGCAACTCTAAATTCAGGATGGTCTCCGGTAAGTGAAAGGTATCATCCTAGTTTTGTATTCAGCCATGAGTGAAGTGAGGAAATATGGTGAACATCATAAATGGGTAATAAATTAGATTTTAAAAAACAAAACCAAAATAACCCCCCAACCTTCTCCTGCTCACTTTTATGTCAGGTGATATCCCAGGTAAACAAATTTCTCATTCTCTACATCAATAACTTTTTTCCACAAGAGCCCTTTAATATCATTAAATGAGAAAAATCATCAACATTCTAAAAAAAAAACCTTCTGCAAACACTACAGAAATTGCTCATCATGCCTTGTTCATTCTGAATTAAGTTCATGTATAAAAAAAAAGAGATTTGCTCAAGAATACCCATTACTGTCTGTTTTGTTGAGATGATTTATGTCAGAAGCATGACACTTTTCCTCTAAGTCCTTCCTGAATATTTGTTTTACAAAACTGTTGCATAAAAGATCTACTCCCTAACTGTTGTGAGAAATAACTCAATTGTGAAAAGAGGGGTAGAAAGTGCCTAAACCTCTCCAGGTGGAATATAATTCTGAATTAAATTTTACATCTCACTGTGGTTTTATTAACAATGATAAAATAAAGTGAGGGAGAGAGGACAGAGAGAAAAAGAAATTCAAAATCAATCTTATTTTAGTGGAGACTGCTCAGTGACTTGCATAAACCAAAATTATTCTTGTTTGGGAACAACAGGAAGTACATAATGGAAAAATAAGGGCAAGATTGATCCTGAAGTTAGACAGCTTTGTTACCAAGCTGCTTATACACAAAAGAGGGAAAAATATTCAGCTCATCTCTGATAAATTATTAATCTATTTTTTAACAATATTGTTAATGTTTGTGGCATAAAAGGAAAAGATCAAAGCAACTGCATACTCAGCAGTACAGGGTTGGTACAAAAATTTTCTACTGTTGGAATAAATATGATTTTTTTATTAGTATGCTATTTATGTTGAAAACAGTTATATTTATTCATGATTTACAACCCAAGATTTCTTCACAAAATGTGTCAAAATATGTCCTTGGCACAATCAGAATCATCAGTTTGTTTTCACTTGATTGGAAAGAAGCTGAGGTCTAGCTCTTTATAATCAAGACGAATTACAGCCTGCAAGACAAATAATTGGCCTGTCAACAAATGAGCCTATAACTAGAGTCAGACACATGCAACCTGTGGATCCAATGTACCTTTCAAATGAGGCTAGTGGTGTCAGTGTCTGCTCTGCATTGCCCCAAGGGCTAGGAATATAAGTGATGTGCAAAGACACAAATTAAATCCTTGCCAATCTCACTGGAAAATGCCAGTTGGGTATGAAATGGGTTTCTGTGCACCAGGGGACCCTGTCCCTTTTGGATTTCAGCCACTCAGGTGGGTTTTCTTCTGCCTTTGGAAGGGACATGCTCCTCCCTGGAGGAGGCGCTAACCCATCTCTCAGGGATGTAATGTCTTGCTGACTTCTCCTGGCTTAGTTGAGTTGAGAAAGGTCCCCGTAATTAATATGGTGTTAGGAAGATGAAGAAGCCCATGCAGACAGCACAAGTCAGTGTACGTGTATATAAAGCTAACCTCAACAGCAAACGGAGAGGAAAAATGTCATCACTTGTTCTGCTTGTTTAAGAGTGGAAATGGAATAAAAATCTAGGCAGTAGATGGGCATGTGTAACTATAAATATTTGAAGAGGGTGTTTTGGTTAACTTAGAGATGAATGGTCTTAAATATTTTTCACCTATCTGCCCTTTTCCTCTCTCTACCCCCTAAAAAATTTTCTAGAAAAAAGTGGTATTTTCTGATTTCCTTATGCATTCCTGTTTGCATTTCTGTCCTTGCCCCCTTTTAGAGATCTAAGAAAATCTCTTCTGTAAAAGAAAAGCTGTAGTATTGTTCACTTAAATGCAGTCACTAAATAGTATCTTTCATGTTTGAGGCAACAGAATCCTGTGTCAGTTGCAAAGCTCAGTTTCTCCTTTGGCACAGAGAGTTGCTCTGTTAAGTTGTTTTGCTGCTTGGGAGCTCTGGTGACAGCTACTCTTCTTGGATACTGACTCTGATGAAGAGTTAGTCTTTCTCCTTCTCTCCTGTTCAATATTTTCCCTGCTTGATGGACAGATTGGCTTTCATGATTTGTAATGAGCAGTGGCACCTTTCAGCTGTAGGTGACTAGTATCGAACCTGGCTTGGGTTGGGAATAACTCAAGAGAGACTATGTGCAGTCTTTACCCTCTGATGGCTCTTGGGTGATGTCTGGGATATGACTCCCATTCTTAATAGTCGCATCTCAAAACCTGACCCTGCAGCTCATAGTAATCCCTATTGACATTCTCAGTCATGAGGCTGGGAATCGGATGCAGAGACAGAATTACCCTTTGCCTTGGGAGGAGATGACTGCAAAGCCTGCATGAACTGCAGTGATACATGGAGTGAAATGGTGGAACTCCACAGCCTACTCTTTTTGCTGGTTGACAGTGGGCAGCTGTGACCAGTGTGGTGTCTTCAGACCTTTGCAGTATAAACTGCAAAGAGTTTTTAACGTTTTCTTCATTGCAGTTTACTTCATTCAGAAAGTTCAGAAATTCAGTGTACTGGTTTTTGCTGGGATAGAGTCAGTTTTCTTCATGTTAGCTTGTATGGGACTGTGTTTTGGATTTGTGACCAAAACAGTGTTGATAACACAGGTATGTTTTAGCTATTGCTGGGCAATGCTTACACAGACACTGGGGCCTTTGCTGTTTCCCTCACCTCCCAGGTAGCAAGTAGGCTGGGGGTGAACAAGAAGTTGGAAGGGGACACAGCTGGGGCAGCTGACTCCAACTGACCAAAGGGATCTTCCATACTATGTGATGTTCAGTAATAAAAGCTGGAGGAGGGAGTAAGAAGGGGCAAACATTTGAAAAGTTAGTGTTTGTCTTCCAAAGTCACCATTATGTGTGATGGAAGCCAACCTTCCTAGAGATGGTTGAACACTCGCCTGATGGGGGGAAGTAGGCAATGAATTCCTTATTTTGCTGTGCTTGCATGCATGGCCATTGCTTTACCTAGTAAATTGTCTTTATCTCAACCTGTGAGTATTCTCACTTGTGCCCTTCAGATTCTCTCCCCCATTCCAGTAGAAGAGTGAGGGAAGCAAGTGGCTGTGTGGGGCTTAGCTTTCCATCAGGGTTAAACCTCAGTACTTGGTTGGGAACTTGCAGAAGTGTTAGAGGAAACATGACCATATACTTGGACTTAAAGGAGGGATATGTTTGTGTGTACGTGTGCTCAGTAGTTTCTTAGTGTATGTAAGTGTGACAGGGTGTAGGCAGCTGTGTTGTATTTGTATATATGTGTAGAAATGTGATTGTGTGTGAAGGCTCAAGAGTGTATCTGCTAAAGGTTTACTGCTGGCATGGCCTAACCTTTTGAAGGGATGCTAAATCAAGGGGACAACCTGAGGCCGTGTCTCAGTATACTTATTGGTGCAAAGGGGTTTTGTCCAACTCAATCAACATTTACTCTTACCCATCCCTTTGATGTCTTTAAGCAGCATCTACTCCTGTTTTCATGATTCCCTTTTCCCAGAATGGTGGTGTATTTAATGGTCTTGGTGGCTTGCCTTTGAACTATCATATACCAGAAATGACACAGACAAACATGCTTGTAAGGCATGAGGCATAGTAAGTAATCTCTACCTCTTCAGTTTTTTGGAGTGCAAGAATGAAGGAGACTTGGGTAGTTGCAGCCAAGCAATTGGTTGGATTTACAGAAAGTCTGTTGTTATAGATCAACACAGGGCTTCATCCTTCTTCCAAACTGGTGTATACAATTTTTGTGCCTTTGGAAGGTCTCAACCAATACTGGCTCAAGCAGACATCAGTCTTTCAGATGTACGTGACTCCTGAGTGTTCTTTTGTTTCATTGTCAAGGAAACCATGTAGCTGTTTGAAATGTGTGAGAAATCACTTTGCCAAAGTGACAATGGCATTGCATTCTGTCTCTTTCATCTTGCAGTTCTCTGAAAGGTCGCAGTATAATCATTTATGAAAATCATAATTTTGTCCTTTTTCTGGTTAATTTTTCTACTGTAGATTTTTAGTCATGAATTATGCAACTTTTATCTTTTGATTCATATTCCTCTCTTCCTGCACTAAGTCTGTCGTGGAGATTTAATTACAACTGACTCATAATTGCTGTTTTAACTGGACTTCTGTAATTGTTATATCAGGAAGTAATTCAGTCATACTGTAAAAATCAACCTATCTGATGATGATACATCTTTACTTGATACTTTTTTCCTTTTGAAAGTGCTTAGTTTTTGTTTGTTTTTATTTGTTCTGATTGGTTTTTTTTCCTGCTTGAATGATTTCCTTTTGATTCTTTCTTGATACAAGGTGTATGTCTGCTATTCCTCTAGACTAAGATGTAATAAGGTTTTTTCTCTTCCCATAACCAGACCATTTAGCAATCTTCTTTTTGCTTCTCCATTGATTGCCTCAAAGTTGAGTTCTTATTCTTGCCTACCAGATTGTACTGATATATGTTATTAACATTTCAGAAGATGACACTAAAAATTCTTTGAGATAAAGGTCTTCACTAAGATTTCCAAGGCAGCCATGGTTGTTCGGTTTCTTTTATTGAAAAATTTGAACAATGTTAAAACAAATACCCTGTGTTTACCTTCTGAAAAATCAGTCTCTCTTTATGCCCTTTTTCTACTTCAGTATGTGAAAACCTTGTCCTTACAATCACCAGCTACATTAAAATCCTCAGGAATGTTTTCTTAAGTCTCCTGTGATGGTTGAGCTATCTTTCCAGTCTACCAAAAGATCTGCCATTCTTATTATTGCTACTAAATACTTTCTGTGCCTGCAGACAGACCATTGTAGAACTGTGGCTAATCTCCAGTCTAGAATGATATATTTTGCGCAGTCTTTCAGCCACTGCAGTATTGCTCGTACACCCCTGTCATTTAAGAGAAGATACATTGGAACAGAAGTGATGCATGAGCAAAAGTTACTTAAAAAGACAAAATGGAAGCTTGCTCATTAGCAAATGCCATGTGGTGAGGTTATGGTTCAATGAAAAAACCCTTTTAAATCAATCTCTGCTTCTCTTTCACCAATTTCTAATCTCAACAGTACTGCCAGATTGTAACTCTGTCATGTTGGAAGGACATAGCTTGATGCCATAAACTATGTCTAAATAAGCATTAAATAGTTACTTGTTCCCAAGTGCCAGAGCCAAATGAGAGTTGTTATTGATTCTATTTTACATTCTACATAGATTTGAATCATAATTTGTTTCAAATGTGATAGGTTTTTCCTCTGATCTTACAATGTGAAATGCAGTTGTTGGGCCTCAATCTTGTGCTGAGACAGATGTAGCTGGCAGAGCAAAGGGAGGAGGAAGTGGGAATAAGGGCAGAGTGGGTGATCCTGGGTAATGACCCAGGTGCACCTGGTGGGAGGAACTGAACTGGAGAGTGCTCAGTGCTGATGGCTTGGTGATAAACCAAATGGTGGGTGATGCAGGGAAGTAGGTGAGGCACTGGGAGGAGGGAGAGTTGGATACAGATGCCTGCTGAGCCTCAGCAGTTCCTTCCTGACAAATTGTTTAATCTCTTTGGGTGGGTTTTGTCTCATCTAACTTTAATGATTGAAAGTAACTGCTTAGCTACCCATGGATTTTTATTTTTTTCTTTGTTATGCATGTTCTGAAAGGATATGTATGCCAAAGGAAAGCAAGGGTAGGTAGGAAAAAGTTATCCTGTCAGGTTATACTGCTGGAGATAAAAGCAATAGGTTAGCTGAAGCTCTGTGGCATCAGTCAGGGGCTTTGTGTTTATTTCTGTTGCATTACCCTTGTGGCTCAAAGGGACGATGCAGGTACCTGGAGGTTTCTGCTTCTGAGGTGTACATGTTTGTGGCAGTCAGCAAAGCTTTCTCGTCCATCCGTTTGGGAAACAAGTCTGCTTTTTTTCATGCCCAGCCTAGAAGGACGGAATAGATGATCCACCATCCAAGAACATGCTAAATATGTGTCAAGCCAGACCTAAGAACTAGCCTGAAACATTCCTCTGGATGAGGAGGTCCCTGGCTTGGTGACTAGGAGGGAATAAAGCTGCCAAGCACAGACAGATTTAGAAGTATGACAATTAGTGCCATGATCCATCTGTCAAATCCTGAGCTATGAAGACCAGTATTGATGTCAAAAATGAATCATACATTAAAGCCAGTAACAAGGTAATCCTTGTATTGAGCATGTAGGGGTGTGTGCATATATGCCTATGTAGATATTTTTACATACTTGTAGATTTGTGTGTGCTCGTGTCTGGAAAGTGACATTTACTCATACAGAGCAAATTTTCCAGATAGGAGTTTGAACTACTAAGCATTTTTTTCTAACAAATAATTTCTTGTATTTCTAAAGGTGGATGAAATATTCTGCACTAAGTCTCACTTTGACAAATACAGAATTTTTTCCATAAAGCTGAAAAAATTGCTGAAAAATCCACAAGGGGGTTTGCACATTGCAGGTGGTGTAGGAGCAGTAAGAGAGAGTAACAATAAAACAGATGCAATTTTAATCTGAAGAGAAGTGTTTTGACAGAGACCTTTGAAAGGCTTTACTTTCAGTGCAGAACTAAAAAAATCTCTTAATTATAAAAAACCCCACCAACTTTCAAATAGACTAGTTATTCTCCAAGGATATCAACAGTAAAGATTTTGGGTGGATTTTCAGGTAACACACTGTATTTCTAAATGCTCTGATATCTTACTTGCTAGTCAGCAGTTCAAGATAAATGCAGATAAAGTTTACATGACATGGTGCTAGGAGGAGATAGATCCTTTGCATCAAGTACTGGAAAAATCATTGCCATGTTTGGCCAGACCATATAATGTAGAAGCAGCTTGAGATTAATTCAGCCTGATCCTGGATATGGTACTGGTCTTCACTTGCTCGGCTATCTCAGGTTTCAGCTCACCGAATGGTGTTTTGTGATTCTGACATACCATCAAACCCGTAGCAACCACATTATGAATTGCTCTTGGTGGTTTGGTTTTGTGTGTGAACTAGTATAAAGCAGAGAGTATGTGGAATATTGCAGTACTCTTGGGGTCCTGTTGTTCTGAATTCATAAGAAGCCAAGGAGATTGCCCCACTTTGAGACCTCTGGGGGTTAAGTGCCCATTATTGGTTTGCAGGGTCATTTGGAGTGGATGTGGACTGGATGCCAGAGTGAGACACCTGGGAGAGACCTCTGATGCAGTGTTGGGGAGGAATGGATGAACCATTAGGAAAGAAAACAATACACAAGTGCTGAACTGGCAATGTGCCTCCCAGAACAGATGTGGTTGCCAGTTTCTCTTGCCTGCAGCATTTCAGCAAAAGCTAAATTGGAAAAATTTACCTCTCGTGTTTGGCTTTCACTAAGGTTTCCCAAGTATTAGTGTGGGAGGTAGAAAAGCAAATTTTTTCACCAACATATTGTAATGATAGTTATTCCCTCCAGTACTTATAAGGAAAGAGACAATTTTTCATTTCTGTGCTCTTCTGCATGTTATACCAGGGGTGAGTATTAAAAAAACCACCTCTCTTATTGAGGAAAAACAAATAAGACCTTTGCTTGTTCAACATTCAGGGGGGAAAAAAATTAAAAGCCATGTATTGGAATAACAAATGAGAAATTTATCAGAAGAGGATGAGTGTTTAGCAAAAATTGTATTTATGACCTGTGGTGGATTTGTCTTGCTAATAATCCAGCTGACATACTGATTAAACCTTTTGGAAAAGGAAGAATATTGGTTGCCACTGACAGTTTGGAAGAGAAATTGGAAAGACATTGAGAGGCTTTCCAGCTGCATGTTAAGAGGATGTGACCCCCTTCTACTCTGGCCTGCAATTCCATTGAAACTCTGTAAGAGTGAAGCTGGTTTGCAACTCAGCTGAACAACCTGTCTCTCAGCGGAAATACTCACCAACTGTCGTGGAGAGCCTGTACTCAGGATCTTCTAAATATGATACGTAAAGTAAACAATCTGGACAACTTCACAAGATTCTTTGGGATGGATCGTGGCTTCAATGGATGCTTGTTATTGAACACAAATGGCTTGTGAGCATTTAACACAGTCAGATTTGATGTACCTCCAATTAGACTCTTCTTTGACTTCAGATCTGTTTCTTGATGTGCTTGTAAACAGGCTACTGTCTCTACTTTGTAATTCTTTGGAAATGGTAGCCAAAAAAGCTTGGGAGGATGGGATGATGACAACCACCTAAACAATTAAATGCATCTAAATAACATTTATTTATGCACAATGGAAAACTTCTTGTGCTTTGAAGGGTAATAGGCACCTTACTGCCCAAGCCAGAGCAACCGTACACAGAAATGTACAGCCCTAGGTAACTTCCAGGCTGAGTTGAAAGGGCAGCTCTTGGGCACCTACATTCAGAAAAATGGTCCAGAGAGCCTAGTCTCCTGATGCAGTGTGTTATGTTACGGCTTAGGTTTCTTGGAAGGGTGAAGGGAAATTGCCTTGTCCCTCACCCCCTCTTCTCATCAGACTTTTGGCAACATCTCTGAGGGGATGAGAGAGAACAGTACAGCCAGACTGCAGGTGAAGACTGCAATGAGCCTCTTGTGCCACTTCTCCTGCCCTTGTAGGCTCAAAGTAATAATATGACTGTTATCCCTCACTGTAGGCAAAATATGTCACAACTATGGGCCTAATTCCAACCTAATACCAATCATAACAAGGGCAGGTCTTAATTTAGGACAAGACCTGCAGCCTACAGAGAGGGGGGAAAAAAAAAAACCCCAAACAGTGACCTTGATATTCATCTACAGAGTGCAGCAAACACAAGTCTGAGGGAGAGGTTGATCTGTTGGGGAGCGGACTGTTCTCTGCCGGTTTTGTGCTCTTTTATCTCTATGGTGTCAACATGTGCATGTGAATCCAACTCTGAATTTCTTCTTTGTGTTCTTCATGGAAGCTCTGTCCTTTGCCTGGCAGGTACAGATCATCCACAGGGTGGTAAATTGAATTTTCATATGTTTCTGAGAAGTGTAGAGACAGCTCTGGGTGCATTAAGAGAGCTGGCCAAAATTCTATTGATGTTACTGGGGATGCTTGATAACTTGTGCTGTGCGAAGTCTTTAAACCCTGATGCTCTATAGATCTATGCTTAAACTGATACAATCATGAGCCATTAATAACAGGGTTCTGTCTATTAAATCATCGATTAGTTCTGGGGCTGTCAAAGCCAACAGTATGGGAAAATCGCTGCCTGACAAATAGAAAAAGTTGAGCAAATCAACAGCTTTTGAAATCATCACATTGGTGGCTCAGTAGACACCTGGTGAAGATACGGCTTTTTTTAAGGACAAGGAAAGACTTTTGTTAAACATCCATTGTTTGGATGGAGATTCATGGAATAGATGGATGGAGAATAAACCCCTAATACTAATAAAATGAAGCCTTAGTTGGCAACACAATTACCTATACCACTGATTACAACGGAGACTGTTTCTTGAAGTCCATACCAACTATCTTTTCAGGTAGCTAAATCTTGATCATTTGTCCCCAGCCACACCCCAGTTCTGTTAATGTGTTTTGGAAATGTCATGTTTTGATTGGGTGACTGCTTCTAGAGACAAGGTCACAGGCATTGGTAAGAGGGTGCCTGGTTCATGTGGCTGACAAGATCACTGTTACTCTAACCAATGTCTTAATGTGGCTTCCAACAAATGTGACAGGGCAATGTTTCCTTGTAACCAAATCAGCAGTCCTGCTAGATATCAGTAGCCAGCAATTTGTCCATTAAAGACACAACCGAGATGGCACCTGTTCTGTCTGCCTTTAAATCTTTGTCTTCGCAACTAGTCTAGCTTGTGAAGATACTGGCTTTAGGTTTAACTTGAGAATCAGCAGAAAACAACCATTTTCCATTTGCAGGGAGATGCAATGAGTGATTGGAATAGGTATAAAAATCACTTTCTGCTTTATGATGTGTGGATTAATGAAAGTATTAAACCATTCTAAATGATAGATAAGGAAATTATTTCCACTGTAGCTTGAAAGAAATAAAACTGTTCTGTCTTAAATTTAAGAGATTTAAAACTTTGCAAGCTCATCAAAAGTGTATGGGCAACAAAGAGGGGCAAGTTTATAACCATTTATGGATCACCCTAATTTTTTAACTTTCATCATTTTTCTGCTTCATTACTGTTAGTATTTCCCATAAGCTTTGAGACACCAACTTATTTCTCCAGAAGAGTAAATACAGGTCAGGCTAATAAGCTTTTATGGGCAGTGCTGGGATTTTCCCATTTTATTGCCATTTTGGACTATTAATTTTATATCATTGACATTGTTGTCTTCATTGTTCATGTCTCAGGCTTGAAAAGGATTATTTGCTGTGCTCCGGGGTTCAAGCTGAAACTGAAAGGGAATGAAATTCAAATGTGCTTCACATGGACAGTTCAAGTGCTATAATGCAACTTTCTGGCTTCATACATGGAGCAGGGTGTACCTTTCTGTTATTTTCATGTGTAGCTCTGATTGTGTTTGACTGCGGCTTGTATGTGAATGTGCTTGCACCAGAATATGTGCAACCAGGTTTATCCCTGTAGATGAGTGTGTGTACTTGTCTATATTCACATGCAAATATTGTTGTCTTGTGAAAGTATGATCCTGACTGTATCTGTATACTTGTTACTAGTGTTTGCACAAAGTTTTGTGTATTTTGACATAAAGATGCATGAATTCATATGAGAATTATGCTCTATGTGGAGTGACTGCAGAACATTTAATGCATACTTTGTGTGGGGGAAAAAAAAATAAAACAAAAATTTGCCTGAACAGGGCTAGTGCCAGTAGTTGACCCAATATTGGGTAGAATCAGATCATAAAAGATTTAATCTTGAAGAACACCTGGAAAATGGAAGACATGGGTCTGTTTATTGGTACCTGCCGTTTCTCTTGCCATCTTGAAAATTCAGTTATAAAAATTATAAATAGGTAATCAGCTGCTATTAACCTGATGTACTGGATAATGACTACTAGAATGTAGCCATTTATGGCTTTTATGTAGAAAACAGAGCAGGTGGCTAAGAGGTTGATAGGTCGCATGTGGGGAAAGAAGTTACAGCTCCAGTGGACAAGTAGAAGAATAGAACTGCATGGCAAGGGGACAGGAGCAAGAAGCCGAGGTTCTTCAGTGAAAGTGATGAATAACTAACTTTGAACTTAACAAGAAACCAGTCTGTCCCCTCCCAGCTCCTTCCTGCCTTGCACAAACCCCTTGTATAGTTTTCTGATGCTCTAACAAATCAACCTGTCTATCTTTTTCAATAATTAGAAGCTTCTTGACCTCAAATTCAGACTTTGAATAATAAAAAGTTATGATTCTAAGTACCAGTTATATAAAACTGCAGTCATCTTCTGAACTATACAGCCTCCTCATGTTGCCTGCTCTTCTGAATTTTGATAATGCAAGAAACAACTCAAATGAAAGCAGAAAAAATTACCTTAAGTTTTAAGTTCTTTGTAACGCATACCACAGAAGTTCACCTATCAAATCTTGTCTCATGCTTGCATAATTAGCAATGGAATTATGAAGTGGAACTCTAGTGGTATCTTTAAGACAGCTAAAATGACAAAAGGATTTGAAGTTGTGGCAAATCTTCCATATCTCTGTGTATCTTGGGTACAGAAGATCATCCTTAAAAAAAGGAAAGGAGGAGGAAGTAGACACTTATAAACTGTGATCAAGGAGAAGACTCTTCAGCTCAGTTTTCTCCCTTCTATAATGTAATGAGTTACTGCTGTTATAATCGTAGAGCTTCACTATGTGGCAGGAGCATTGCATGACTGAGCTTTGACATTCAGGTCCCTTGGAACCACATCAGCCACATGAGAATTAAGATACTCAAATGAGATTTCTTTTTAGGTGATCAGTGATATCCCATTTCTAACCAATAGTTCAGCTATCTTAGTAGAATTTATGTTTCTTGTTCTTTTCTATATCCATTTTCCCCCTACCTAGCACTGGGCAAAAGGATTAGAATATTACATAGAATCATAGAAATGTCTGGGTTGGAAGGGACCTCTAGAGGTCATCCAGTCCAACACCCCCTGTTGAGAGCAGGGACATCCTCAACTAGAGCAGGTTGCTCAGAGCAACCTGCAACTAGCATAATAGTGATGCTTGAAAAATGCTATGGTAATCATGATAGCAGTGTCCCTAATCATGACACTTATGCTCTTTTGCTCCTCATTAACAGTAACTTACCAGTTGATCTGACTTCTCCATGTGCTGGACCCTGTCTTTCAGCTGCTGCTTCTCATGATGGAGTCTTCAGATGATTATGACTTTTTAAAATTACTTGTATGTAATGCTTTTTGGAGTCTTAGCAGTAACTAATTAATAAGGGTACTCTGATCAGCTAATCTAGCACAGGGCAAACATTCTCACGCTGGCCCTGCTCATGCAGTGATATTAGCCCTCACTATTTTAGCTATCAGAGATCTCTTGAAGAATCCACATGAAGCTCATTAAGCAGATTATAGCATAGTCTGCAGTGTTTATTGAATACCATGGGGATAACTAAAGCAACCTATTGACTTGATTAAATAATTATACCTCAGATACTACTTGAATATTAAAAAAATTAAAAATTTCTTTTTATAATTGAGATTTTCAAATTAGGCATGGCTCTATCCTTCAGACCTTGTATATTTAGAACCTTTCCCAGGTAGGGTTGGTATTAATTAGGTGATCCTTTACTGGTGATGCTTTACTGGTGTGGTATGAATTTCTACAGAGTAATCTGTGTGGGTTATGGCATCTCTGAGTGGGGCACAGCAGTGGGAGGGCAGCAAAGCAGAGTTAGAAGAAACAGCTGTCATACTAACATGTGTGGTACTAGTTATTGAGGAAAAATGATGAAGCTACAATTTATTTTTGTTTGAGGCAATACCTTCACAAAGCCTCCTGAAAGAAAGAAATATTAGTGAGTTTGTAGTAAAGTTCCTGTTGTAAAAAGATCTGAATAGAAATCCATTTCTATTCCATACCAAATTCAAAATTAGTAGAAGATCCTTTTTCAGTTAAAATTGAATTTCAGTGGTTGGGGTAAAATGGTTAATATATAAATGTGACTTATAACCAAACAAAACTCAGTTCTAAGAAAACTGAAATCTTCTGCCTATTTGTTCAGCATTTAGAAACAAAATTGTTTAGGAATGTTGCTCTAAACAAGAGAAAAAAGTGGTGTTTATAAAACCAAAACATAATGACCCTTCAGCAGGTGCCTGAAGAATTGACAAATTCATCATACAATTGCTATGTGCTTCTGTTGTGCCCAACCTGACATTTCTACCAAAAAAGGTTTCAGTATCATAACATCATGTCACTTCCAGGTTTCAGCAAAGCAAATCCTTTTAAAAATGTGAGTTCAGCTGGCTTTGAGGCAGATGTCCTGTTGTCTTTTCACCTCAACTTAATTTGTAGCTAAAGCTGTGAGAGCAGCAGCCACTGATGATGAGGTAAACTCATTTACCATCAAGTTGATCCCACATGAGCAGAAGTTTTTCCCCTTCTCACATTACATCAGCGTGGTGGGGAACTTTTAAAGTGTATCTACTTATGCAAAAAGCAATTTTATGTCCCTTTATATGACACAGTATGCTAAGAATCAGCCCAACCTAGCTCTATTTTATGAAGATGCTCATTTATGCACATTGGTCAGTAATATTTTTCCCCTTGGCTTGCCACTTATGACTGGTCATTTGTTATGGGTCTTGAGCAAAATTTCTTCTCTGCTTAGAATAGAGTGTGAGGCATATATTTGTAATCTTGCTGGAAAATGATGTAGAGTGAAAATGAACCTTTTCTAGATGCTCTGAGCCCAGACTAAAATTATTTATGAGGCTGTGTTAGTTTCTTCCAAGTCTATTTGTTGTCTGACAGGGATGGTCATACTTTCCCAATTGTGGGTCACACTGACAGATTTCCATGTATCTTCAGGCTATATACAATATTGAGAAATGAGATCATGTAACAGGCAGCTTGTTTTCTGAAACTGGGAGGTGTCCCACAGGCAGTGCTAGTTCTTGATCTATTTAAGAGTCTGGGGGTTGGCATGGGAGGACATATAGGTTTTACAGACTACATGCACAGTATCTCAATGGGCCTGATCTTAAAAAAAAAAAAAACCAAAAAAAACCAAACAAACAAAAAAAAAAAAACCAAAAAAAAACAAAAAAAACCCCAGTGTCTTAAAAGGATTGTTTGGATCCCGGTGCCTTCCAATAGAGCTTAAGAGAAACTAGAAGGAAGCTAGTAACTTGTATCTTAAGGTAACCATGCTCCAAGTGCCCAAGAGTGGTGCTTCCTAAGAGTGCAAGTTCCCCTAAGCGTTACACATTGAATCAGTACTAACCTTTTAAAAATATTGGGTCGGATCTCTTAGATCAAGCCTCTAACCATTTCTTATGCCTATTATCCTCTATAATGTGGAGATGCTGTCTGTTACTCCTCTCTTGTCCATTCACTAGTAGAGCTTGGGTTTAACAAAGAGGAAATTCACATTTGGGATTCATCAGTGGCTTTCACAGATCAGTAGCATTTGCCAGGGAGATGTCAAGTGGTGTCATGGAGGTGGAAGAAGTGATTCTTAATTTATTGACATTAACTTGTGAAATTAGCCTAATTTGCAACGTACAACTCTTGACCATCATGAACCGGCCTGTGCAGAAATTCTTGCTAGTAGCATAATAATTATACCTTTGCACTAAGGTGAAAGGATTTTTCACCCTGCTCCAGCATTCTAGTGCACTGCCTTCCTTCCATGCCAGGTGAAATTCAACCCTTTTTGAAACATTCTTTATTAACCTGGCTTTGCTCAAATCCTCCAAGGCCATTTAGATTTAATATCCTGATGCTAGGAGTTGATCTTACACACTTAGAATAGACACCTTTGCAACTATACACAATATAGATTGTTTAACTGCAAGCCTATGCAATTTCCTTACAGGTAAAATGAAAACAGGAGATTTGCAGGTGTTGACTTGAGCTGTTATGAGCAAAGAATTTCACTCCCTAACTATATTCTCTGACACTTTGACAGGTCACTTTGTCACAGTTGCATATGAACGTAATTACACCCAAGAAGTGATTGCTAAAGTTCTCTTATTGATATGCATGCTGGATTACTGCTAAAATGGGTTCATTTTTTCTTTTCCCTTTAAAAAACATTCCCCTAGGGATTTATATGCCTTGAGTCAACTTGCCAACCATTATAAAAGGGATGCTGTGGAATATCTAATGTGGAGAAGGCTTAGATGAGTGGAGGAAGAAATGAATTATTTGCTTTTGAAAATAAATTAGAAAATGTTTTCTGTGTCCTTCATTTGTATCCTGAATGTCACCTTGGTGCTGAGGGGAGGCCACCCATGCTGTTCCATAGCTACAACCAAGAAGCCAAGGTCCTGAAAAGGGATTAGGTGTTGATGGGATCTAGCAGTAAATGCGTGATGCAGTTCTTATGCACAGATCTTCATATGCTAGACCTGGAGGCAGGGTAACTCAGTACAGGCACAGTGAGAGATCTGGGTGTGACTAAGTATAGCAGCTCATCATTTTTGCTTGAGGGGACCTTAGTATCATGGCCAAAATAATTAAAGGCTATACAAGCCTTACTGGAGTAGAACACTGCCAGTTATTTTATAAACACCACTGAAAGTGTAGGAAGAAGAATGTGTTAGGAGCATGAGACTGATGACCTATAGCTCCAGTGTGGGTGGGTGGTAGCTTAGAGGAGCTGTAAGGAGGCTGGAAAGAGTACAGCTGAAATAGCAGATAGTAAGCTGGACCTGTAGGAACCACGTGGGTGCAAAAAGAATTGCTACAGCTTTGCTTGTTGATGTCTTTCAAGGAGCTGTTCCACAGTTGATTATAGCATCCCTTCATTAATCCTAAAGGAGGTTCAATGGAATAGCAATATCTGCCCATTTCCTACTCTCAAAAATCACTGCTGAGCTTAACACACATGATGCTAGCAAGGAAGAAAATTCAAATAGTCCAGCTCACTTCTGGATTTCTGTAACTGCAGCCATCATTACCAAAGATAATATACTGGAGTAATGGTCCACCACAACTGAGGGCCATGGGATGAAAATCATGCTGACCCAAACTGGAGTAGTCTTCTCTGAGATGATATTAAGAAAGCTGGTACTTCTGCAATGCTCAAAGAAGTTAATAATTTCCCCTTTCCCCACTCATAACAATGTGATTTTAAGTAAAAATCATAGTTAAAAGAAAATGTCTTTCCCTGCTATAACTCAGAGCTCTCATTAATGGCACTAAACACTTCTTACTAAATCAAGTCCAATTGGGCTTTTCCAGCCATTGAGGTTGTTCTGTGCTTCTCTGCGTGTAATTGCTTTTATAAAGAAGAATCAGCATATTGAAATGTGCTTAAGCCCACTTGTCAGCCTCTGAAGCAAAATGAAAAGGCAATAAATCCTGATTGAAAGTCTGACTTGATGTTCAGACCTGAACTCTTTAATGTTGATGAAAAGATTGAGTGGTATGGCAGGGTATGTGATGCTCACTCTGCAAGTGTGAGCACTGCCGGGTGACCTGGTAACACTCAAACCAAACCCTGCTCTTGGATATGAGATGGTCTGATGCTTTCAGTTGTGGTTGTGCTTAGTTCTTCATGAGGTTAGAATTAAAATGAGGCGGCAGCTGGAGAGCTATTGTGGAGATGGTGACAGGCTTGCAAGCAAAGAGTAGGGTAGGGAGTACAGAAATCTGTTCCTCCTGCTTTTTCAAATTGTTCTGGTTTAAAAATGAACAAACAAAAAAGTTAGAAAAACCCCACCCAAACCAAAATCCAAAATCCCTATCTTGCAACAATAATAGACTGATTCATGGGACCATGAAACCAGAGGGTTTGAGTGCTTTTTTTGATGGTTGGTTTCTAGCACCCTTTGTGAGTGATTAAGATTTAAAAGGTTTCTGAAAGCTAGGGCTTTTGAAAATGTCCTGAATTGGGCATCTCAAAATAGAGGTCCTCGGGTTTATCTGTTTGGAGGGGATTTCCTTCACTCTTACAGAAAAGCCTGTTGTTAAGGTTCTGACACATCAGAGGCCATTGGGAGCATTTCTTCTCTTAGACTCCCCCAGAGCTTTTCAGTTCTGAAACTTGTTTTCCCAAAATACAGTTTGAATGGAGTTGCTCTGGAAGCTATTTTGATGTTTATGAAGCAGTTGGGGACTGATATGAGATTTACTGAGTATAAGAGGAAAGTTTGCCTTTTACAATCCATGGACTTTGGACCACTGCTTTGAGAAGGACAAAAGACATTTTTCAGGATTATTTTTGAGAAAATAATTCTTTGTCTCACACCTCTTACAAGTCTTTGTGTTGCTTGTCAGAGTTCATTAAAAAAACCAAACCAAACCCTACAAATAAAAATAATTTTAAAAATACTTTGGACAAGGATGAGAGCATGAGTAACAGCTCACACAGGCTGCAATTCTGACAACTGAATTAGAGCTTGGTCTGAGGGAAAGGGACATGGAAGGCAAACATACAGGTGTTACAGAGATCTCAGTTTTACAAAAATGTTTGGGTTTGTTGTTTTCCTCAGTTTCTCTGAACTGAAGGAAGAAGTGATCTTTTCCTGCTCTCTGCCCTTGAAAGATCTCCACTGACACCTTGTCCTCACCTCAGTAATTTCATTTCTTTCTGTTTCCATTACCCACCTGACTTCATCCTTTTTCCTCCTGGAAACCAGGGACTAGAAAGGTGGCACTTACCTGCACCCTTTGTCCCAGCACTGAGACAAAGTCTAAGTGAGGTGAATCTGGGGCAAGCCAAGGCCATGCTACAAAATGTGCTAGCCTCTGGTAGTGCTGTCAATGAGCTGAGACTGAAACAACCTAATAGAACATCTCAGGTGAGCTGCATCACTTCTCTGTGCATCTCCACTTTGTGTTTACTGCTTGCATGCTTGGTCTATATGGCTTATAGACTATACAGAGATTTTTATGTGAATATTCAGCAGTGAACACAACAGTTCTGTACAGTCATCCCCTGACATATGATGTTTGAAATAAGATCTAGCAAAATTATTAATAGAAATGAAAGCTAATGTGTCAAAGACTGTTGTGATTCATAATAATGGAATGACTAATAGTAAAAGCTATAATAATATCAATGAGTAGTGGTGGGACAAGAAGAGCAAAAAAGAGAAACCACTTCCTGATTCAAATCCTCTCAGCTGTAACATATAAATGATAGGAAGAGCCATACTGCATGACTGCATAGACTTTGGTTGTAGTTACTAGGATCTCCATATACACATAAGAAAGAGCTTAAGAACAGAAAAAGCATGCAGTGATTTTCTCGTACGTGTTCCCAGACCCAGTGACTTGTTTGGGAATGTTCTGAGCCAGAGATGGCATCTTTATGTTTAATAATGCTTTATAGATTTTTCTTCTCTAAATGTGAAGCTGTGTAACATTTTGGCACATTCAGTTGCTTGCATAAAGGGATTCCAAAGTTTAACTCTGAGCTATGCAATGAAGTCCTGGCTGCTCTGAGCTCACTGACTGGAAATTTTATGTGATGCCCTCTAATTCTTGCATTATGAGAGGCAGAAACTAATTATTCCTTATTTTGCTCTGTGTGCTTTTGAAGGAATTTCCTTCACTCTAGCAATTCTAAAGCATTCATTTTTGAACACTAGCTGTTTGAGGCTGACAAAAAAATCACTAAGGGAATAATATTTAGAATAATGTATGTTTCCCATATCAGCCAAGTAAGACTCCTTTCTCCAAATTTTCAATCTCAGAATCAGTGAATTATAGCTAGATTGTGATAACAGAAGTAAAAATACATAGATAAATAGATCAATAGCAATAAATTCTTTACCACCACCACCCCCCCTTCTGTGCAGCACATCTAGTTTTCAGCAGCTATCTTCTGCTCTCTGAAATGAAATTGATACATTCTGCTATAATTTTGTTCAGTTACAGCTCTTGTCTATAAGTCTATTGGTGACTTTGTGCTAAAAGAATAATACAAGTGAACTAATTTTGTGCTTTTAAAAGACTAACTCTTATTAAACAAAGCCACTATGTAAATTAGTGCTGCAGTCTTGTCTTAGTGTTGAATGAGGCATTGGACATTCCCCTTTGAAAAGGATATGGCTGACTTAAGGGGATTCAGAAAAGGCTGAGCAAAATATCAAGTACTGTGGGAGGCTCCTCTGTGAAAACTCTTGAGAAGAATGTAATAGCAAGGAAAACAGATGAATAAGAGAAGCCAAGATAAAAGACCAAATAATGAATCATTGTGGTGAGTTGACCCTGGCTGGATGCCAGGTGCCACCAAAGCCATTCTATCACTCCCCCTCTTTAGCTGGTCAGGGGAGGGAAAATACAATTAAAGGTTTGTGTGTTGAAAAAGGACAGCAGGAGATCACTCAGCAATTACCATCATGGGCAAAACCGACTCGATTTTTGGGGAAAATTAATTTATTAACAATCAAATCATAGGAGTATAATCAGAATATAAACCAAAATCTTAAAATGCCTTCCACCCACCCCCCTTCTTCCCAGGCTCAACTTGACTCTGATTTTCTCTGCCTTCTCCCTGCAATCAGCACAAGGGGACAGGGAATGGGGTTTGCGGTCAGTTCATCACGTGTTTTCTCTGCTGCTCCTTCTTTCTCAGAGGGAGGACTCATCACACTCTTCCTGTGCTCCAGCATGGGGTCCCTCTCATGGGAAACAGTCTTACATGAACTTCTCCAATATGAGTTCTTCCTGCTACTGCAGTTATTCACAAACTGCTTCAGTGTGGGTCCCTTCCACAGGGTGCAGTCCTTCAGGAATCGACTGGTCACTCTCCTGTCAGAAGCCTGCTCCAGCGTGCCTTTCCCATGGGGTCACAGACCTCCTTTGGAATCCACCTGCTGTGGCATGGGGTCCTCCACAGGCTACAGGTGGATATCTGCCTCACCATTAGCCTCCATGGGCTGCA
>JAAGNO010026560.1:0-15645 GCA_033439905.1 Ceryle rudis
TTAAACAAAACCACCTTGAAACTTCATGGCAGGCCCTCGAAGTCGGTTGTTTAGCTATAAATATTCCACCCACTGGACTGAATTATTAGCTGTGTTATGCATGTAGGCAGTTATCTCAGGCTTGAGCCAAATCCCTCTGAAGTCAGTTCATAAACAAAATAAGGATCGTGATGTTAAGTACATTTTCCTCATTACCTGTGTATGTATTCTGCAAACCATGAGGCTAGGAGTGCATGTTACATTCTCAGTAAACAGAATGTATTGTAGTGGGACACTGACTGTGGTTGGACACTGTAGGAGATGTAGTAAAAAAGAATATTTTATCTCACTAAAATCAAATGAATAGTATTACAAACCTGCTCTACCTATGGAAGCATGCAGAGTTATAACATGAATTCTGTAATGTTCAGCTATTTTCATGAGATACAGTCCCAGAAAGTATTCCATCTTCTTAAAAGATAACAATATTGAAACATTTAAGATGTATACCTCTCTGCTAAGTAGATTTCAATTTTACAGTTTCCATGCCTGGCTGTATCCCAGTTCATTTATTTCCAACTGTGTTCAATTTCCAGGGGAAGGCAACTTCCCATGATACTTTTTGTCCAATAAAGGTGAAAATAATGTTCTCCACACAGCACTATTTAAACTGGCATGCACATGTGGCTAAACAGTTTAATTCAATTTAAATAAAAATGTACACTGACTGGAAATACTATGAAAACTGATATTCCAAATGCATTGAAATGTTAAGTGTTCAGTGAAATGTAGGTCTTAAATTGTCCTAATGATCAAGCATCTTTTCCAGTTTAGATTTTCTGCCTAAGTGAGCATATTTTCAAGTATGAATTAAGAAGAGAAATATGAATTCATAACCTTAGTTAAGACAAGATTTTACCATGTTTCTACCTTGATTACCCAATATAAACTCATCTCCTCAGATCTGCAGTGGTGTGTTCATTCTCACTATCTAGCTATTTTTCTATCCCATATTTCTTCCACATGACTGATGGACCAATTTTGAAGACTCTAAAATACGTATATATTTGACATCACTGTCAGGGAAGCAGCATTCATCCTTCTCATTTATAAATGAGAAACTGAACTGCAGATGCGCTTGTCTGAGTTCCATAGGAATTGCAAAGTCATGGCCGGTTTCCCAGAATAAAAAAGTTTTCTTCAGACTGTCTTAGAAATTAATCTACACTGACTCTAACTTGTTCAGAAGTGTAATATCACATCAAAGAGAAGATAAACTTTCTGGAATAAGATAAACTTTCTGCTCAGTATTCCCACTTTCAGTCTATGGAATGAAAACCTCAGAATTTAGTTGACTCTGTGGTAACATTTATTCTGAAAGAAGGGAAGGACAACTTACATCCATACTTAAGGAATACCACAGGCTCCTTCCTTAGAGCAGATTTTCAATGAACTTAAAAACTCATTCATCCCAATCTTGAGCCTAATAAAAGCATTGTTTTTTGATCAGAGATCAAATCTTATGAACCACGTCTAAGGATGTCATTATTCTTTCCCTTGTCCCAATTTAAATCATTTAGTTCCATAACACTGACAGCTTACCTTGTTTAAATAGTGGTAGAAGGAGAAGAAAATAATAGCCAAAGAAAAGCAAGTTTGCTAAACACATTATGTCATTCAAAAGGACCCTAGATGAGATTCACATGGATGTAGGACAAAATAATATCTAACATGATGAAATCAGAAAAAAAAATAAAACAAGGAGAAAGTTGCTAAACTGAAAAAAAAACAAAATATATTTCATTTAAGATGTTAGTATGCCACTCATGGTACCTAAGCCCTTTTGATATGGATTATGTGGCTTAAACACAAAATGTAGGTTTTCCCTTGTTCTGGATGGAGAGAGGTGTGTTTGGCACAGCTGGGATGAGGTGGGATGCAGCTCTTGTAAATCATTGTAGATTTATTGTTGGAAGGTCTTTATGAAGCACCTGAAACACCTCTGTTAGTAATGGGAATCATCAGCACCATATGGTAAAAGCAAATTGCAGTATGTCTCTGACCTGATCTGCCTGGAGTGTCTTGCTCTCTGTAGGTGAATTTCTCTTCAGAGGCATCCCATTCTTTAAAATGAAACATCTTCCTTCTTTTCTATATTTATATTTATGGTGGTTCTAGATTATCTCCATACTGCATAACCATGTGGACATGCCCATTCTGGTTATATTTTAGGGGATTAGAAGCTCTGAAGGAAAACCCCCTCAAGTATTCAGTTATTGTGGCTTGAGATCCTGACAGACTCTTCCACAATCCAAATGGGTCAAAATGTTCTTGTCACACTTCTCTGGATGACAAATGAAAAGATAAGAAAGCTTTTCCATTTAATTATAATGTTTTTTAAAATAACATTTCAATGAAAAATAGCAAATATATGCATGATTCTCATTCAGAGGAAATTTATTTATCCATCCTTTTTAGAATAGGCAGCATACAAATTTTGTCTGGGGAAAAATCTAGAGATGTTCGTATGCTACATTACTGCTCTGTGTCTTTTGATTAGTCCTATGAAATAGTCCTCTGTGACCTACTGTCTTTTAGATCTCAGCATTAGATTAAAAGATAGTGAAATAAAGTTTGATGGCTGCCAAAAAAAGGACCTGGTTTAATTGTAGTGAAATCTTTAGCAGCTCTTTGTGCTAGCAATCAATGTTAAACAGCGCTGCAAGACACTGATCCTTCTGCCCTTTTTCATTCTGAAGCAGTAAATACTTAGATTTTCACTTAATTTCCAGTTCAAATAATGGCTGTCCATTTTTATTTAATTTCAGACTACACTATTGTGCACATTTGTATATTTAGTGAAGTGCCCCTGAATCATCCATGACCAAGAATTTTGAGATCAGTTGTAAAAATAGTTGTTGTGAACTGAACTTGCAGCTAGGGAAATATCTGTCTATGTTTTGTTTGCTATTTAAGTAGTTGCTGTTTATTTTCTGTGCTTAATGGATACTGTACTTGAACTTGTTGTTGATAATACCATGCAAGCTAGCACAGCCATAGTTGCAGTGATACCATTTTCATTCAATCTGTCCATGTATTTAAAATGTTCATTTTTCTCTTCAATTACAAACAGTATTATTAAGGTCAATAAAGACTGTACTTAAGTGTTAAAAATACTGCTCTAAAGTCTCATTCTCTGTGTCAGTGGGATGCTACTTGTGAAGTGTACAACAGTGTTAGAATCCACCACCACCACATGCATTCCTTCTTATTGACTGACTGAGGGTATTATATGTGCAGAACACTCAGGTAAGTTTTGCTTTAAAGGGAAAAATGAACAATCTTTAAATGAAAGGAGGAACAGCACTGTACAGTTTTTTCTTCATTACTTCTGATGTGAAGCATTTGAACCCAGCACAGAGAGGTGGAAAGATATATTTTTTTTTTTTTAAACTCTAGTAGTTGGTGATTGAATTTTCTCTGATATAGACTTGTTTCATGAGGACAGATACAACACTGTAGTCCAACTCCAGTTCAAACTCCAAACATGATCAGAAAACTAATTGACTGGGATAAAAATAACTTTATATTTCACCCGGTAGACCAATCGTGGTAGTATGGAAGTTAATGAAAATATTCCTTGTACACTTCTCTGAGGACAGCATTTCAAACAGGGGAACTGTCTACAACTTGTCCTTCCAATAACAGAGTTCCTGACACTTTTTTTTACAGAAGTAACTTACAGAATCAATCTAGTTCAAAAAAATACATTTAAGTTCATGCATCACATGGATATTGAACATTGCAAATGTTGTAGTCTTTGAAAAATACCACTGTAGAAGAGCCTATTGTATTTCCTTTGAACACTAATCATCCTAGAAATATCAGAAGCTACCAATTGTAAGAGTCCTAGGATTTTGTCCCTGCATGTCATTGACATTTGCACAATACACAGGTCTTGTTCCAACTGTCCATTTAGAGAAGTTTTTAAGTGCTGCCCAGAAAGTATCAACATTTTCTGCTATGGGTGGCAGTGAGCTTAGGAACTGGCCACGGTACAAGAAATACAAGCACATCACAGCAAACTTTAGTCCCCTTGCCTTAATCTGCAGCACACTTTCCCCTATATATGATGGACTTGGAAAAGACTGAAAAGTAGTTGAAAAGCGAAGGTGAAAGAGGACACATAGTACTTTTCCTTGATGGCACACAAAACACTTTTCAAGGTTAATGTAAACCTTACATAAACTTACATGTACAACTATGACTTCTAACCAGTTGCCAAACCACAGCATTTTTAAATGAACATCCTATTAGTATAGAACGATATAATATAACATAGGGAGCTGTCATTAGTCCTTATTTTCACACTTTGATATGCAGAAACTCCTTCAGCAGGGAATGAGAACTTCACAAAATGTTATCTTGTAAACAAAATGAAATCAAGAACAGATTTAGAAATAATGTGAAAAAACATTTGAGGTTTGTCTCTCACACAGCACTTGTCAAATTGTAAATTAGGATTTTTTACAAACTGTACAGAATATTATGTATAAATCTGTTGGCTGAGAATGAAGCTAGGTCCTCCAAAGTTAAGAATCACTGAAGAAAAATGTTCAGCATGCTTTATTGGCATATATATATTTGTCTTTCAACACCTCTTCAAATAGCTAAATTGTGAACAGTTTTGGTTTTCAACCCCTGTTTAGTAACAACTTTTCCCCAAATCAGGAAGTAAATTTTGTAGCTAAACTGAGCTCTCTGGAAAAAGTAAAAAGGAAAGAATTATTAAAAACCTTCACCTCTACCTTTAAATGGGCATGACCTCATAGACTTATGATAAAGTGTCCTTTGGTTAGGATATGGAGTAGTACAGTACTACCCTTGAAACTGGGGGCAGTTTACAGCAGCTGTACTGAGCTCTGCCAGTGAGGATTTGGTCTTAATTCGATGTATTCCTCATCTTATGTAGGTAAGACTGTTGTTCAAACCTCCATTAGAACTGTCTTAAGAAAAAGTAAAACACAGAATGCATTCAGCAGTTGGGAACATTAATGTCCAGTTGCTGCATATTGACACTCAAGAGACTTGAAACATGTCAGAAATGTCTTCAAAACTGCCATAGCTGCAGCTAGTGTCTATAGGGTAGCTCCCTTAAAAGATCAATGGCAACCTCAGAATATCCTTGTGGCATTTATGCCACTTTGAAGAACTATAATGAGCAAAAAGTCTCAAATGTGTGTGATGGAGCACTAGGTGCCAGAGAAGTTCCTCAGACTCCTTTTGAAAGGGACTGAGTAGTCTGTGTTTCTTCAGAGGTCATCTAGTAATTATTGCCTGAGAAATCCTATCCTAACAATGCTGTATTGTTTCTGCAGCTTCCTAGAAAATAATTTTTTTTCTTTTTGGCATTACAGCAAAACTTCTACCAAGTAAGTTCAATGCTAGAGTATCAATTTTACACCTTGGCTTGACCTTTAGTAGTAACACTGGGGGAATTAGTGATGCTGCTGGCTACACCATGGCTCCACGGCAGGGTGTGGATCCCTAGCTTATCCCATTCAGTGTATCAGTTTTCCTACTGCATAACCTTACTTGAAAATGGGTAAGTTGCCAATATGAGTAAGAGCTTATGGCCAAGCTGTTATATCCTTTTGCATGCTATTTTAGACACAGTTTATATGACCACAGATCTTTTTCTGTGGAGACTGTAGCATCAGTTGTTGTATCAGGAAGTTCTTACAGCAGCTGCAACAAAATATGGAAAGTCTTACAAGAACATATGCTGCTTGTCTCCGTTTTTACTGAAATGAATCCATACTTTAGCAAAATATAATATTTAGTAACTGGAATGGGAGGCAGATTTTTTTTTAAGAGTGTTTATATCTGGTGTTCTGTTTCAGACTTAAACATAAATTTGCTTTTAAAATGTTTATGTGATTGCAGTTTGTATCAGATGACATGGTAAATATAAAGCCTGGTTTAAAAACAATATATATCAAGGAACTGAAAGAAATAACTAAGGGAAAGAGGACTGTAAATACATCAACCAAAAGATAAAACAGTTTTTCAAGTATTACCCATAAAAAGATTAATTGATGGAAAAGCTCTAAATTATGTCATCCTCTCTGTCATGTGCCCAGAAAGTACAGAATGTAAATTGTTCAAGTAATCCTCAAGATTATCTGTGTTATGAGAATTGCAATAATGCTTGAAGATAACCAGATGATGGCAGATTCACTAATTCACACAGAAACGGTCACTCTTACCTTCAGAACACCTTAGTCCATTACTGGTGTTTTCTGAAAAGCAATGTTTCCAGTACAGTTTCTACAATATTTGAAATATAAAGTCTTGATAAAAGCTTGGGATCCATAATGGATGGAGGGTGGAGTAGAACTTATCTTGCCATCTTGATTTAAAGTTTTTTGGGTAAAGCTAACAGTAGAGCTATTTTTGGGTGTTTTTTTTAATTATTATTTATTTATTCATTGGCTGGTGAAGTGAAGAGGTCATTAACTGAATGAGCCTATCATATCTTGTAGACAGTTGCATGATCCAAGGCTTTCTGAGCAGCTGCTGAAGGAGAAGGGATGGCAGAAATGCCTAGGTCTGAAAATTATAATCTAAATTATTTTCAGGGTTTTGGTTGGTTGGCTGGGTTTTTTTTCAGACAAAAGGACAAAATATCACCTCCAGTGCGTCAGGAAAGGAGAGTAAGACATTTTTTTCTATGACTATGGTCTCACTTAAAATCAGGGGTAAAATTGTGGATTTAATTTTCCCTAAACAGACCCTGGGGGTGAAAGAGTAAGAGTAATATTGCTGGTTCCCTTGCCTTTGGTGACTCAAGGAAAGCACAGCAAATGCTGGCAAAAATATTTGTGTGTAAAAGAATTGTTCCCTTAGATAGTCCTGTGGGTTCTGTTTCACCTAAAGCCCTTGTGATGAACTTGAGGGGTTGTAACATCCAGTCAAATTCAGATTCTAAGCCACAGCATGAGATCATGTGGAAAGAGATCCATGCCAGTGCACAATGTCAGTGATTGTGCAACTGCTAGAACTGATGGGTAATACTGTAGCTTCTGTTTTCTTCCCATCTTTCCTACTTGTAGATTGTAAACCATGAATACAGGAAGCTTATATGGACTCACAGGTACTACAGGAGCACTCCTCTATCAAAGTATGCATTTGTTTATTCATTCTTGATTTATGCATCTGTATTAAAATGGATGAAAAATCCAACACATGTAAGTATGTGAGAAAAATTTTACTTCATACAAAACTATTTGGTACTGTTTATAACAACTCATTCTGGGATCTGTGACCTGATCCATTTGTACACAATTCGTCATATTTAGCTTGGACAGAGTATGAGTGTGAAACTTCTTGCAGGCTGCATATGATCGTGACATCATGAAAGAATTCATTTAGGGTCAGATGCAGCATTACTGTGTCCTCTCTGGAGCCAAGGTAGGCTGAATACAATTCACTATATGACTGTCTACTATTTAATGCTGCAAGGCTTGTCCCATGGTAGCACTAGTGAGGATCTGAAAGTTCTATTCTTTTCCCTGATCTGGAATCCATTTCCCCTGTCAGGAATAACAATGTAGACCTTATCTAGTTGAGGCAATGACATATGCTTTGCTAGTAATAGTGAATCTAACTTCATTTGTGCGTATTTATGAGGGTAGAGCATATTAAAAGTGAAGAAATCTATTATTTTATCAACTCTGACAATATGTCAAGAACAAAACCAAAGAAGCATACTTTTTATAAATGTGACTTAGGCTCTGAGAGGTGGTGTGTCAATGAAACTCCATGATAGATGAATAATATTTTTTAAAGTCTGCTATGATTTCTATTTATGTAAACAAAATGTGCAATGTGGACTAGTAAGTACATATAACTTCCCTGAACACATAGGATCAATACTATTTTTATACTCTCATTTGTTTTGAAGTGGTAGCATGCCATATAAACACATTTAACTTGGGAAAGTGGTCCCTAATGCTTTGTATTCACCAGTATGGAAAGGGAAAGGTAGATGGGTTAACTGGGTTCAAATCCCTAAGGGCAGAACAATTTATGTCAACTGTAAAATGCTCTGAGAAGATGTTTGAGAAGATGTAATTCCCTAGCTGCTATGCCTCCTCTGACAACATCAGCCAGTTAGTGATGTAGGAGATTTGTTCTGGTTCTCAGTGACAGTCTGTTATGCTGGAGGAGACCTCACATGCTTCCGTACACAGCCTCACTGTCACTGAGAATGAGCCAGAGTCACTGCTTTTGTTGTTATAAACAAATATATATGAGAATATCTTATTCTGTTAATGATCCTCAGAAATTCAATTACTTGAGTAAAAAATTATATTTTTAAAGGAGAGGTTAGAACTCAGCTGTAGGTCAGGAATTAAAAAAAGTGGTTAGTGAAAAAAGTTCTTCCTTTAGTTAAAGGTTAGTGAAAGAGTGTCCAGCTGGAGACAGCAAGAAGGATTGTACTGTGAAAGAGTTTCTTAGAGTTTTAGAAAAATGGCGGTTTATTACTTGTCTTCATTGCAACCTTGAAACAAGGGCACTCAGAATCAGGAAGTAGCATATCTGAAATTTTTGTTCCTCTTACTGAAATAAGTTTAATATCTGAAGGTATGAATATTCCAACTTGACAACAAACACTGTAAATGTGGTAATTCACACCATAGAATCTGTGAGTTCAGAATATTGTCTGAATCATGATTTCTGATAAGGTTGTTCTCCAGTCCTAGATTACTTTTAGCAAATGCTCAGGCAGACATTTACATAGATTTCAGAGAATCCTCTCAGATCCAGTAAGTTGTTATTACAGCTCTGTAGCAGTTTATTTTTTACTTACTGCTTTTTTGGTTTTGTTTGGGGGGGGCTTTTTTGTTTGGTTTTGGCTTTTTTTTTGGGGGGGGGTGTTGTTTGCTTGTTTGTTTACTTTGTTTTGTTTTGTTTTAATTATGTGATTTTTAAAATTTATTTTGGAAGGAATCAGTCTTATTTGATATTCATAATTATGGCCCAATAAAAGTGCATTCCTGATGTCAGCACTTAATATATGTTCATTGTGAGAGAGTCAGCTCTCTAACTGGAAATGAACTGAGGTTCTAAAGCAACAAGCAGATAGACCTCATACATACAAGGATTCAACCAACTTCAATGGGATGGGCATTGTGCTGATCTGTTTGCTGATCAGGAATATGACTATACATGATACAAGAGCCTAAAATACCACCTTGTATATCAAGCTATTATCTATGAAAATGAAAAAAAATGGAAAACAAAATTGCACACCCCACAGGAAACTGAAGTTTCATATTCAAAATTCTAGGAACAAAATCACTATTATAAAATAAGTGCTTCACTGTTTCTACTTTACATTGACCTAAAAGCAATGTCTTCAAGCAAAAATGATGATGGATTTCCTACAGTCTTCACTCCCAAACCTTGTGCACATTTCCAGAAATAAACATTTGTTTATTATAATGATATAAGATTTTATTACCGTTTCATTTGAATCTGTGCCATTGTTTCCATTAAATCCATTATTTACAGGCGCTTTCAAAATCAAAATTTGACTCCTAAGTTGAAATGTGCTGAAGAGTTACTGGTCCAAAAAAGACAGTTTTCCCTGCTGGAACACCTTTTTAAGTTGCTGATGGTATCTTATATATCATGCTGTAGTTCCACAGCACTTGTTCTCAAATTAATTTTGATGTCCTGGGTAACTAATTCTTTTTCTTATCTACTCCTTGACTTCCCTGGATAATGGTCTTAAATCTTGTCATTACATTTCCCATACAAGAAGGGCAGCGTAAAAGTATGCACAGCCTAATCTCCTACTGTGTGCTTAAATATGACACAGTTTATGTGCTTCCACTTTACATGAATAAATTTCAGCCAAAGCAAGTAAGGATTTTAGTGGTGCTAATATACATTGTGAGCATGTGGCAATTACAGTATTTTCCATAAAAGCATCAAGTGGCTTATATACTTCATGTGACCATACAAGCCCTATAAACCCATTGTTGGGGGTCTTGCCCAGCAGGCATCCACTGCACACAGACTCATTGCAGTTTCCTTTATTAAACTGCTACCTTCTGTAATTTCTTGCACATATTTGCTAATGACATAAGTGAAGAAAACATGCAGTGTTTTATATGCAGAACAAACAAACAAGCAGTAGTGATTCCTGCTGTGAAAACTAAACCAGGTAGGTGTATGCTGGTGAGACACCACCACATTCACACACATACAAGAGCAGGAGAGAGAAAACTGAAGAATGTCATCTGTCTGGGATTCCTTTGTAACAACTGTGCTGCTGCACATGGCTACAGCAGTCCTTTACAAAGGCATTCTCACCCTCTCCTCTAACAGCTCTGATGCTTTGATTAGGCCTTGCTATTTTATTATGTGAAGAGATATTTGTGGTCCACATCCAAACTGTCCAGAAGCTCCAGACCATCTTTTTTTTTGTGTTGGGTGTAACCTGTGCAAAGATAAAGTGACAGTCACAAACCTAACACTTTTGGGATCTTAGAAAGTCTCTCCAGCTGCACTATATTGGTTTCCCAGACCTTGGCTAGGAGGTGATAGTAGATGGTGATGGGTGCACACTCCCAAATCTGGCAGCTGTATCTGGGAGGCTGATTACTCCATGGTAACAGATGATGGTGTTGGTTCCTTTCACCTGGGCATGAGGGAAGGTTGTGTGTGAACAGTCAATCCCTACCTAAGTGCCAGCAGAGCCCTTTGTGTGACAAAGTGAACTGCTGTTATGTATTTATGCTTTTAAGGACAACCTGGCACACTGCATCTGAAGCTGGTAGGGCAGACACATTGCTGCTGAGAGATCCTGGTTTTCTCACCTATCTTTGGAGCTTCACAGGCAGAGTCCCACAGAGGTTACAAACTAGAGCCAGGGTGGGAAGGAAATAGGTGTTGCTCTGTGCTGTGCTTGGACACCACTATGGAAATTAAATCTGGAAGCTGTATTATTTCCCTCTGTGTCCCATTAATGATTGTTACTAGGCAGCTGCAGTGGGACCCAGCCTGTGTGGAGGCAGTTCCCACAGAAACCCCACATGACTTTTAAACTGGGACATATGTATTCTGTTAGCACTAGAGGAGGGAAAAGGCTCCTAACTGAAGGCAGCCATGCTGAACTCCAGCTGGATCTGTGGTTTTGCTCATAACTGATGGTGACTTTAATAGGAACATTGACAGATGCTTTATTTAAACTGGGGTAATTGAGAGCTACTGGAGCACATGAACAAGTATATCACAGCACTTCAGATGGGTGGTGTGGTGTAAAAAATAACAAGGCCTGTATAATCCCATGTTTTGTCTTAGTGTTTGCATGTTGACCTTCTCGTACACTTCCAAATCTTTCTACCTTGAGATCTTGTTATGTAAGGGCCTTAAACAGGCAAGAGGTTACATTACCATCCCCAGTAATCCCATCCTGCAATTTGGAGCACTTTCAAGAAAGTTGTGAATAAAATGCATTTTTGTCCATTAATGGTCTTTATAATTTAAATGGATGTCTCTTCCATGCCATTGTTTGGTAGTGATTATTTCAGGTTATTTTATTGTTATTACCCTTTTAAACCAATGTATCAAACCAAAGAATCCAAAATAGAGTCTTTGCCAAAAGCCACCCACTTGTTATTTTCCTACAGATTCTCAGACAGCTGTTAACACTATATTATTCTGCAGGAACATGTATTCATGCCACCATTTACATCCCCCTTGGCTTTGAGACTTATTTTCTTTCACTGTATCCTGCAGGGAAGATCATCATGAATTCCTCTGTGAAACTGCTCTACAAAACACATCTCTGTGCCTGCAGGCCAAAGAAAGCAGTTTGCCCACTGGATTCCCAGCTATATGCAGTGTTACTACTTTTTTTTCCTAACTATTTGAGCTAATTTTGCACTTTTGGACACGATGATACAGCTGTCACCTACTAGGAAAGCAGAGGGATATGTACTAGATCTAACAGTATATCTAGCCTCAAAACTTTAGTGGGAAGCTAAAAGCAGTGTGATTCCTAAATTCCATGTCTGGTGGATAGGATTTTCTTTTTAACATTTTTTATTTGTCTACTTAGACACCCTTATTATGAGACTATTTCAAAGCACCTAATTCTCTGCACTCATGCTTTATAAAACATAAAGGTGCCTGGAAGGGCTTTATGAAATCTACACTAGAAGTATGGGTCCCAGAATGTAAAACTCCTCTCATTTCGACAGTCTACCCACTCTTCTAGTCACTGATACACCACTGCTTTTTTTGCATAACTTGCATTAGATGAAAGCAAGCTAAATATGCTGCATGTGATTTTAAAGGTTACTCACACTCTTTTATTGCATTTCTTTTTCATCCATGTTCTCTGATTGAATATAAAATATTGGGAAAATTGAAGAAGCTATCCATGACTGGGATTATCCCACATAAAATGTTTGACCTGAGCAATAAGAACACTGTGAAATTTATATTTCATGCTTTCTTTTGGTTAATACTTGTGAAAATTCTATCTTTTGATATTCTATATTGTCTGCTTTATAGGCCTATTTGTGATAACTGCACACAGCTTTTGATATATCACAATACTCTGCTACTAAGTAAACAGTTAAGAGAATTTCTATTTCTGAGAGGACCAAAAAAACCAACTGAAATCAGAAAGCTTGTTGTGAAATACATTTCTAATTAGCGAGCTAAAAGAGCAAAGTAGAAATTAGTTAAGCACCTCTCTATATATTGATTTTTACAAACAAAATACAAATACTAAAAAAAAAAAAAAGGTAAAATTTAACTGTGTATATATAAATATGCATATTAGCATTCAGGTATGATTTGTTTCCTGCAAGTCTGTCATTAATTTGTTAGATGTACCTTTCCATTAAGATGCATTTATCTTTGAACTGTTTCTTCCTCTGTTCCATTCCTCATTCCCTGGTTAAATCTCCCTCAGAGAGGAGAAGGGGCAATTTTCACAATTATTTTCCTTAGATTACTTTTTATTATATTGATTAGGGAATCATCTGCCATATGTGAGAAATGCATTTCATCTGAAAAAGATTTCTTTAGCAAAATAGCCTTTGTGTGATGGCAATGAGCTATGAGATGGAATAAAGACACCATATGTATCATTATATGTTGAGGGGAGTATCCTAGAACCACAGTATTAAAAAGCATAGATCTCAGGCACTGTAAAAGATCCAGGCATTCACAACATGACGTCTGTGGCTTGTAATCATTATCAAAGCCAAAGTAAATTAAAAATGTGTGACACTAGATGTTATGGTTAAGATCTTGACCAAGTTTTTCTCTACTTGTCAGTGATGAATTTCACCATGTTCTTGGTTCAATAACTGCATATGCTGTATTTTTAGTGCATTCATCTGCTTAGACCTTGGTTTGCTTCAGCTGGAAAAAGTGGCTTCATGTTTACAGTAATGACATGTCTTTGCTAGTCTTCTTTCCACCCCCCAAAATATTAAAATATTTTTCACAACCTTAGAGATTTGCAAGAGATTTCCACATAAAATGAATCTCTTGTATGGTAATTATTATGCATGTACATATGTAACATGCTGTTTTAAAGATATGGAAAGTAAAGTGACAAGTTTTAAAGATATGTATGTTGTTTTTTAAGATATATGTTCTTTAAAGGTATGGATAGTAAAGTGTTCTGTTATGTCTATGAATAGTGATGTAGTCAGCTGTTCTTGCTCCTGAACCAGAAAAGATTTCTGCTACCTTGTAGATGCTTTTCCATGAGTAGGAAGAGGAACATGTGCAAAAGCTGAAAATGACAGAGCTGGGGATAAACTGAAGGAGTAAACAAAAATAACCAAATCTTAGTAAACACAAAATTGTGTGTGCATAAATATTAACTAGTGTAGAAGAAAAAATATGCAATTACTGTGGCACAATACTTACTGCCATCATAGTTTGGTTTTGCATAAATATATTACATGTCAAATCTGTACCAGCACTTTTGGTACAAATAAAATCAAGAGGCACAGGAATATGGATAGAATATTAATCTAAATATGTAAGTTTACCTGTTTAAAATCCTTATGACCAGAATATTCATAGACCATGCTGTGGAATTAATACACTATAGCAGGTACAGTATTTTAGTCTATAAAACAAAATTTATGGTATCTTATATTTCAGAAAATATGGTACCTGGATGTGAGTTTTGCACCCTATGGTGCAAAGAAGATTCAGCATAAAGTTTTGCTAAAGGCTCTGTTGAGAATATTCTAACACAGCAGCAGAAAGAGAAAAATAACCAAATTACTGTACTAGTTTAACTGAAAAAAAAAAAATCCCACACCAACAAAACAAAACTAATTAAAAAACAAAACAAAACAAAACAAAACAACCAACCAACCAACCAAACAAACAAACAAACAAAAAAAACCAAAACCAAAAACCAAACAAAAAACAAACAAAACCAACCAACCAACCAACCAAAACCCAAAAAAAACTAACACCAAACCCACAATGCTGTTTGTTCACATCTGCATGTCATGGTTTGGATCCAGACTGGAAGCAAAAGTGTTGAAATATCATGCGAGTGGCTGTCAGTTAGAAGGAAAAAGGCTCATTTCCAGTACATCTGGGTTCTTGGGCTAAACCCAATACTGTTGAGTTCCTCTCTGCCCGGTTACTACTCCTGCAAAAGAGCTGATCATCAGAGAACACTGGACAACAACATACTAAACTGTAGCAGATGCAAGGTGATGTCTTAGACTTGCTTACATTAGTAAGGGAACTAATTTAACCTCTGGGTTTACAGACACCTTGCACTTCATTCATTTTCATTTTGATGTTTCATTTTCTATGCACTGCTGTGGCAAGTAAAGCAACATAATCAGAAAAAAAAAGCTCTTTGGTTTTGGAAATCCCTTTATGAAAAGACATACATGATGAAGGGTGTCATATCTTTCAGAAAGGGTGTGTGCCTGCACTTAATTTTCTCCACAATCTACAGCTTAACAAATGTGCCAGGTTCTGCTTTGAGGGCATTTGGAATGCTGTGATTTATGCTAAAGATGATACTAGGCTTCACAAAATGTACTAGGATGTACAAATGGACATCAAGAAGCATGAGCAGATCTAAGGGTTCAAGTACAAAGCCAGAGCTAGTCTGGTTGCAGTAAAGGTGCCTTTTCAGTTCAGCTTCTAACCTGCATGACACAGCTAGCAGGGATAACAGATCTGTCATCTTGGACTATTGACTGTTTAGTTAAATGGTTTTGCATTAAGTAGAAACATAGAACCATAGAAATGTCTGGGTTGGAAGGGAGCTCTAGAAGTCATCTAGTCCAACTCCCCTGCTGAGAGTGGGGACATCCTCAATTAGAGGAGGTTACTCAGAGTTTCGTCAAGCCCCACCTTGAATGACTCCAGGGATGAGGACTCAACCACCTCCCTGGGCAACCTGTTCCAGTGCTCCACCACTCTAATGGTAAAGAACTTCCTCCTTATTTCTCATCTAATTCCACTCCTTTCTAATTTAAAGCCATTGCCCCCTGTCCATTCACTGCAGACCTTTGTAAACAGGCCATCTCCAGTCTTTTTATAAGCTCCCTTCAGGTATTGGAAGGTCGCTATTAGGTCTCC
>JAAGNO010026562.1:0-27182 GCA_033439905.1 Ceryle rudis
AAAAATAAAAAAAAAAAAAAAAAAAAGAAAGAAAAAAAAAAAAAGAAAGGAATATCCAAGACCCAGTAACATTATTGGGTAAAATAAAATGTATTATTCATCTGGAAAACTGAGAATGCTACACAAAATCATGACTACTTCACAATGGTTAAGCTGAAATAAAATAGCTGCAGAGCTGTCTAGGGCTGAAAAAAAATTACTGGGAAGAGTTCATTCAGGAGTTCTGACTAGATAATTATTGAGCTGCACTGACAAACTCTACACTTCCCTGACAATTACACCTTCTGGGCCATGGCTTTTAGAATAATTTAAAGCAGTGAGATTTAGAATCTTGTTCTTATAATTCCCCATAGACAGCTCACCCTGCATTCCCTCCTTTGGGAGAAAAACCCCAAACTGTAACTACACTCGCCTTCAAATTCTCCCTAAGCATGAAACTATCCTTGGAAAAAGTCCCAGAGATTAAGTGTATTCAAGAGGAAAAAATCATCACAAATGATCCCAAAAAAAGAGAAATAAATCTCGAACTAAATTCTTTGGAATGATCACTGTTACTAGTAAGCACTAAGAATTACTTCAGAGAAAAATGAGTAAGAGGAATACAAAGGGAGGTCACTGTTTATCAAAAGGCTGTAAAGGTATTCTTATTTATGTGGAGTGATTGCCTATACAGAGAGCAAGCTTTTCGGATGTGAATAATCTATACAGTGCATAACACAGAGCATGGAGGCAACCTATTGTATCAGCAGAAGCAAGGAGCCAGACAATAATCACACAGATGATGAATAGGAATACAGCTGAGAAACATGGGAGAGATGATAATTCAATATCAGTGGGATAAATTAGAGGAGTACAAGATGAAACACGTAGCTGTCTCAGATACATATATGCACAGAGAGAAATGAGTCAGCTTGCTGCTGTAAGGAGAGTTCTGCTCAGGTGGAGTCACACTGGTTGCAGCACTGGAAGGGGAAGATGAGCTGTCCATGGAGATCACTTTGCTTACCTTTCCCATGAATGGGCACAATGAACTGAAGCAGTAGGTACCCTATAAGTCTGAGACCAAATAGATCTGAAACTGCTGCACCAGGCTGGTCTGGCCCCTCTACTTCAGTCTCCATCTGAAAATCAATTACATAGGGACAGTGCTCTACCAGCACCAAGAGGAGCAAGAGACCAAGGTCCATAATATAATCTGCACTACTGTACTTCCTGTACTTGTTTTTACAGATTACAGGAAAGGCAGCAAAAAGGTGCTTTAAGAGTCTTTCCAAGCTGAAGTTTTGCTAGAGGTGACGTACAATGATTTTATAATGATGGTCTGCTAGATCTGTCAGTGTGCTGGCTTTTAAGTTGGCAGCTGTCCACTTTTGTTGACAGCTGTATTATATGGTTAATGTTTGAGTACAAATCTTGCCTTCAGAAACAGATGGCAAGAATACACAGACTTTAATGGAACTAGGTTGCTTTTCTTATAACTTTTTTTGGATAGAGGTATAAAGCCTATCAGGTAATAGCTTGCAGTTAGACTTTCATACGGTTGTGTGAGAGCAGTTCATCATCGGTTAAAAAGCAAACCAAAAATTTTGCTTCCTCATGAATTTTTAAAGTTTGTTATATCCCAAACACAGAAACTTATATAGGTGAATTTGCTATGGGGAAAAAAACCCACCCAAATGAAAAAATACTTAACAAAAGATAGTCTTGCTTTCTCACCCATTTCTGATTCCTAATGACAAGTCTCAGATCATATCTGAGTGTAAACCTATGCTGGAAACACAAGTAAAGACCTCAAAAGAGGAACAAACCAAATGTCCAGTGAAAACAATCAGAATCTGTGAGGCTGATATAACAGCAGTGGAGTCAGGTACCGTACAGAGATGGTGCAACATAGAATTATAGAATGACAGAATGGTTTGGATTGGAAGAGACCTTTAAAGATCACCTAATCCACACCCCCAGCCATGAACAGGGACACCCTTTGCTGGATCAAGTTGCTCAAAGTCCCATCCAACCTGACCTTAACCTTTCCAGGGATGGCGGATCCAGAATTTCTCTGGGCAACCTGTTCTGGTGTTTCAATCTTTCAGTTTAAAACAATTGCCCCTTATCCTGTCACTACAGGCCTTGGTAAAACATCTCTGTCTTTCCTATGAACCACCTTTATATATTGAAAGGCTGCAGGATCTTAACTGTGTAGAAGCAAGATAAATTGCATATAGAGGTAATGCTGTGATTAATGGGAAAATATTTTTACAAGAGAACTAGAGATAATTTAAGGCAGGCACAAAGTAAGGTCTGTCCAGCATCCTTCCCAGTACACCTCAGTCCTACCCTGTAATAACCTCTGCATTCCAGCACTGGGCCTCTTGAGCTGGTGCTTCCAATTGTGTGGCAATTTCTGGTTTGAGCCATTATCTATAAGAAATTGCATCTGGCTTTCTTCATAGAATTCTATCACATCATCACATGTCTCTGTGATTGATTGAATTAACACCTTTCTCCAGCTCTCTCCCCTTTCTGTAGGCTTCCATCTATTTCTTTATATTTCCACTCAGATTGTTTACTCTCAAGCTGGGTAAAATATTTTAGATATATTACACCTAATGTAAAAGTAACACAAATCAAGCTGCCTTTAACTTCTCAGGGATATATATATCCTTTTTTAATGTGGGCATTTATGCTGCTGTGTAATACATCTTCATAGTGTTGGCTTAATCGCGAATGACAAGTGTTGAAAATGTAATAAAGACAGGGACACATTAATCCATTTTGTATGAATATGTGAAAAGGTAATCAGATTCTGAATGTCTGTATGCTTTAGAAAAATACAGGCTGAGATTTCTTTTTCCATTCAGGATTCTCACCAGAGATTCTGATTAGAAAGATTTCACTATAAAATTGCCTTAAAATATTACAATGGTGTCAAAAATGCACTGAGGAAGTCTTATAAAATGAAAGATGAATCTCAATCAGTAATGTGATGACCCCAAAGCTTCTGAAACACTTTAAATAATCAGGGAAGTCTGTATTCCTTTTCACAGAATCTTATACACCTTGCCCATGGGTAGGTATGTAGGGTCCATCATTAACATTTTTGTTTCTGAATATCCAAAGCTAATTAAATAATTATTGTTAATAATTATTCCAGTCTCCACAGGTGGCCAAGGATACCTTCATAGAAAAATGTGTATAAAGAAATGTCATCTCTCATTTTTTTTTCTTTTTTATTTTTCCTTCAAAACCAAGAAATAGATGGGAAATAAGTATTCTACTTTTGCATCATATTCTGCCTAATTTACCACTCTGTAGGATGTATTTCCAATACCCTAGAGAAACTCTGCAGCCTGATGTAATAAATTATCTTCTTTTTTTTTTTTAAATACCCATTCTTTGCCTCTTTCTCACTTTTTCTCACCAGACCACATATGTAGTAGTAACAAAGTAGTAACTTTGAGATCATTTACTGAAATCAATGTGCCTCTTCAAATATCTGTCTAAATTAAGCTACAATCCAGTCATCTGTAGTCATACAATTATAATCATAGAATCAAGGAATGGTAGGAATTGGAAGGTACCTCTGTAGATCATTAAGTCCAACTCCCCTGTCAGAGCAGGATCACCTAGGGCAGGCCAGACAGGAACAAATCCAGGTCTGTTTTGAAAGTTTCTAGAGAAAGAGACTCCACAACCTCTCTGGGCAGTCTGTCTCAGCCTCTGTCACCCTTAAGGGAAAGAATTTTTCCTCACGTTGATGTGGAACTTCTGGTGTTCCAGAGTGTTTCCATTGACCCTTGTCATATCGCAGGGCACAACTGAAAATAAACTGGCCCCTTCTACTTGATACCCAAGCTTCAGAGATTTGTAAACATTAATATGGTCCCCTCTCACTCTTCTCCAGGCTAAACAGCTCCAGGGCTCTCAGACTTTCCTCATAAGTGAGATGTTCCAGTGCCTTAGTCATCCTCATAGCCTCTGTTGGACTCTCTCTAGTATTTCACCATGTCTCTTGAACTGGGGAGCCCAGAACTGGACCCAGTCTTCCAGACGTGGTCTCACCAGGGCAGAGTAGAAGGGGAGGAGAAACTCCCTCGACCTGCTAGACACACTCTTCTTTATGCATCCCAGGATACCTTTGGCCTTCCCGAACACGAGGGTACATTGCTGTCCCATGGATAACTTACTGTCCACCAGGACTCCAAGGTCCTTCTCTGTGGAGCTGTTTTCCAGCAGGTCAACCCTTAACCTGTACCAATACATGGTATTATTTTTCCCCAGGTGTAGGACTCTATACTTGCCCTTGTTGAACTTTATTAGGTTCCACTCTACTCAGCTTTCCAGTCTGTCCAGATCTCACTGGATGGCGGCACAACCTTCTGCTACATCAGCCACTTCTCCCAGCTTCATATCATCAGCAAACTTGCTGAGGGTGCACTCTATCCCTTCATCCAGGCCATTGATGAAGATGTTGAATAAGACTGGACCCAGTACTGATCCCTGGGGAACACCACTAGCTACAGGTCACAAGCTAGACTCTGCATCGTTGATCACAAACCTCTGAGTTCTATTGTTTAGCCAGTTGTCAACCCATCTCACAGTCCCCTCTTCTAATCCACACTTCCTGAGCTTACCCACAAAGACATTATAGGAGGCAGTGTCAAAAGCCTTGCTAAAGTCAGGGTAAACAACATTTACTGCTCTCCATCTATCAAACCAGTTATTCTCTCATCGAAGGCTTAGTCAAACGTGACTTCCCTTTGGTAAATCCATGCTGGCTACTCTTGATAACCTTCTTTTCTTCCATGTGGTTAGAGATGATTTACAAAATGAGCTGCTCCATCACCTTTCCCAGTATGGAGGTAAGACTGACCAGTCTGTAATTACCAGAGTCTTCCTTGCCCTTTTTAAAGACTGGAGTGACATTGGCTTACATCCAATCCTCAGGAACCTCTCCTGTTCTCCACTATCTTTCACAAACAATGGAGAGTGGTAGAGCATCAACATCAGCCATCTCCCTCAGAACTCGTGGGTGCAACCCATCTTAACCCATGTATCTATGTGTGCCCAGTTTACCCAAATGATTTCTAACCCAATCCTCATCAACCAGTGGAGAGTCATCCTCTCTCCAGGCTTTTTCTCTTACTTCCAGGGTCAGGGATTCCTGAGGCCTGGTCTTAGCAGTAAAGACTGAAGCAAAGAACGCATTCAGGAACTCCACCTTCTCTGTGTACTCTGTTACCAGGATCCCCACCTCAGTCAGCAGCAGGTCCACTTTTTCTGTATTTTTCTTTTTACCACAGATGTATTTGAAAAAGTCCTTCTTGTTCACTATTACTTCCTTTTCCAGATTTAATTCCAGGAGGGCCTTGGCCTTCCTTGTTGCATCCCTACATACCCTGACAACGTTGCTATAATTCTCCCAAATGACTACCTCTTTTTACACATACTGGAAACTTCTTTCTTCCACATCAGTTTTCCCAGCAGTTCCTTGCTCATCTATGCTGGCCTCCTGCCTCCTCTACTTGATTGTTTACTCAAAGGAATGCACCTGTCTTGGTCCCCCTTCTAGAGTCGTAGTCCAAGGGATTCCTCTAAGTAGGTTTCTGAAGAGGACAAACTTATCTCTCCTGAAGTACAGGGTTGCATTCCTACTTACTGCCCTGTTTCTTCCTTGTATGATACTAAACTCTACTATGTCATGATCACTATTTCCAAGGCTGCCTCCAACCTTCACATCCCCAACTAGGCCTTTTTTTTTATTAACACAAGGTCCAGCAGCACACTTCTCCTCATTGGCTCTTCCACCACCAGTGTGAGAAAGTTATCATCAGTGCACTGCAAGAGCCTTCTGGACTGAGTATGCCTCGCTTTCCAATAAATATCAGGGTGATTGAAGTTACCCATGAGCACCATAATACTTTAAGATTCACTTCATCTAATTTGGTAGCTCAAAGGCTGGCACTTAAATCCATTCAGTGGTTGTAGCTAGAAAAGTATCTTCCTACAGGTAACTATTCTGGTTCCACAGCTATTTCCCATTCTGTGTAAAGGGAACATCTCACAGAACAAAGTTAAGTTTCAAAATGAAAGATTTTTTTAATTGTGATCTTTCCCTGTTCAGGTTCTAAATTAAAAGATGAAATCCACAGAAGTCCTGATGAAACTGAAAAAAATTCTTCAGTTATTTAACTTTGAGTAATTACAGTTCAATGTCATCTTAACTCTTGAGTAACAGATGATGATCTGATTGCACCACTGTAAATGTATCTTCTTATAGCACAGTATTACTGGTATAGTTCATGTGGAATATTTATCTCTTTGTGCTTGTTTATCAGCTTGAAGTATTTTAACTGCAAAAAACCAAGGTCAATTTTTCAGAAGCTTTACACCATTTACTATGGGGCCTCAAGCAGAGCTGATGGCTCTAGACATCCTGCCTGTGAATTATAGCAATTTAATAATTTCAGCAGTCTTGCACTTATGGTTTCATTATTATTTCTGACATAACTGAAAGAGTTCAACACACATCTTAAATACTTTTATTTCTGCATGAAACATAGTAAAGGACAAAGTCTTTTCAGCATATGAAAAGCATTTGCAACATATGAGCAGGATGTATATACTAAATGTGGAATGGAAAGGAAAATGATTAAAACATTTCCCACAAGCCTGTGCAAATTGTATAAAATCAAGAATCAGCTCTGTCAATCATTTTTCACTTAACACTTTCAATTAACTTGAGATGCTGTAGGATGCCACTTTAAATTACCCAGTTAATAGAGTAGGAAGGGGAAGGATTGGCTTCCTGCTGTGGCTAAGGTAGTCCAAAACCAAAGTGGATTCAGCTCTACCTGCAGAGCTCCTCTGTAACCTAAAGCTGTTCGTCCTGCAGCAGAACCACAAAGGAAGGATGATGGTGAAAAATCTCCTACAGAGATGGGTCATGGCCCTGCTTCAGTGGGTATCTCCAGGGAGTTCTTTTATTAGTAGTAGTCTCCTATGCTAAGCATAAGGGAATCCTTTTCAATCTTGTCTGTCAGCATAGTTAGTAAAATTTTCTCTAAACTGCAGTTCTGTCTTAACCTCTGTCTTGTTTCTTGTTAACATAACATATTGTAATGAATAATATTGAGACTATATCCGTATTTGTGAACTACAGCAATGGCATTTCAGGAGAGCATTCATTTATCTTCAACAATGATTGTTTTTACAAGGTTTTCCAGAGTCACAAAAAAAAATTTATAAATGAGAGAGTACTGAAACAGCACCTCTGCCACTCTGCTTTGTAAAGAAACTTCAAATAGAAAGGAAAATGTCACATTCAAGTACAGCACATTTCTCTTATCCCCTTTAATTTCTAAGAAAAACTCCATTTTATTATAAAGGTTGGCACAATTTATTGTATGTTGGTAAAGATCTTAGATAAATGCCAAACACAAAGTTTTACAATTATTTTTGACTCCCTGAATCTTTTATGTCCTATGTGATTATTTTGGTGTTTCTTAGGAAAAATGAAGTACAATCATTTTGGTGGAAAAATTCTCATCCTCTGCCATGCAGGAACATGTGCTTTTGCATCCTGTACTTCTAGACTATCTTAAAACAGATAGATAATAAAAAGAGTCGAGGTCAACGTAGATCCTTCCACAGTAATTCATAGGGATGCCCAGGACAACAGGAGCCACCAGCATGTCAGGGTGCTTTGAACATAGTGGCATCATGAGAAGAATATCTAGGTCCAGGGTTAGAGAAGTAATTTTGAATCTCAGTTTAAATTAGGGCTGAATAATACTCCTGTGAAATTGGTATTTTATACATATACTTGGTTTTTTGATCAGGACATAGATAGTTTCCACGTGAAATGCTTTAGGTTTGCTGTGTATGTAATGGCTATATATCTGAGTAGATGTATGCTGGAGGTACGGAAATGAGTTGCCTTTAATTATGCTAGACATGTGAGCCAGCCAAACCTTTGAAATATTTTTTGCTTCCCATAGAGGACAGTGAATAGAGGTGGCACACAGATCATTTACTCACATTTGCATTTGTAAGATAGGCATATTTATAAAATAGATTGAAAAATGCCAGGAGTTACTGTCCATTCCCAAGCTGAGACATAATACTTGATTATACAAGCACCATCCATTCAGTTCCACGGAAAATGGAAAAAGGTGACCCTTAATCACTTTCTGGGCATATAAAAATTATTTTTTCTGCTTTGCATCCAAGTGGCTAGAGGCAGTTATGGTGGAATAGATTCATTACTGAATGCATGTGTCTGCTTCTGAGTTTGTTCTCTGGGCTTTCTTAATAACAGAGATAAACAGGCACTTCTGCGAAAGATCTTCTCTCAAATCAGGCATCTGAAACAGGACAGATGAAACTTGTCCAAGTGAAGATGTTTTCTGCCTTTTAACACAGAAGGAGCCCAAGGTGATTAATATAATGTAAGCATCTAGAGAAACCTAAATACAGAGAAGATGCATAGTCGATGCAGTGATAATTAGCAAAGAGTGACCCAATAATGGGAATATGAAAGTAGATACTTAACATGAGTGACTGAAGTCCCTTTTGGTGTAACCAAGCATATTTTAAACTGGTAGCGATACAAGACTATTTATGAAATCTGCTGTCACAAGCACTCTGTTATGAGTGTTTATGAATAGAGATATAGATTGACACCTAAGATGGACTATAACCACATCTTTTTCTGCAATGTTATCATATTGTATGTAATATATATATTATATATTATCTACAGGCAGATTGTGGGGAAGGCAAAAGCAAGGCTTGAAGAACCGTCTGCCTTCTCTAGATTCTGCTCTTCCTTCCAATAAATTGTGGCTTCTCCATATTTCCAACAGAGAGAACAGATGAGTAAAAAAATTATATATATTTTGCATAGGAACAAACACAGGAAAGAAAACTAGGGTTGTGAGCCTGTTTCAACTGAGGTTATCTGATAGGTGTGATTCTGTAAAATAAAGTTGGGTTTGCTGTGACATAATCTCAACCTAGAATTCTCAATATATTTCCAACATTTTCTCTAGATTAATATATCTTGTTCAACTTTAGATATTTGCTATGGAAAGCCCCAATCCAGCTGCCAGTCCAGGTGCCTGCAATGCTTTTACCAACCTATGGACGTCTTTGATGCCATAAAGTGTCACAAACACACTAGAGGTTTATATTTCAACAACTGAATTGATATCCTAGTATGAGATTCTATTTTCAAGTTGCATTATCAAGATGTTGGTAACTAAATAACAGCTGTGTGTTTAGGAGAGTGCTGGTGTAACACCTGCCAAAAACATATGCATCTGTTATCGTTGAAGACATCTTCTGCCATGTAGGACTCAGACCTACCTGAAGTTTTAGATATAGTACAGGAATTACAAGAGGCCTATAGCCACCAAGACTGGTATGTGAAGACCAGCAGAGACAGCCTACAGCATCTTCCATGGCACTAGATACAAATCTTTAGATAACCAAATCAAGCTGTAAGGAGTGTATTTAATGGAGTTTGAAGAACTATTCGGACAGCCCCGAAGTCCATTTATGGATGGTCAGCGGAAACACTTTCAGTTTAGCTTTGATCCCTGACTTCTGGACATACAAAGTTAATTCAGAATGATGTTACTAGTTTTCTTTCAGATGGAAGATGACCATGTGTTAAAGTCGATCTTGGCTACATACCATGGCTAGTGTGTAGTATAAGCTTCCATGGGGAAGTGTGTATTTGCCACAGTAATGGACTGAACTACGTATAAAAATAATAAACAAGCAACTGCAGTTTGGTCAGTCAAAGTCTTCCAGACTTTGAGTTTAAAATTGAGAGTAGAAATGTTAACAACATTAAATTCAGTCAAATAGACAAAGCTCAGTAGACAGCAAATGAGTTTAAAATGATCCACAAAATGATTAAGATAATTTTTGGTTTAATCTGGCCCTGTGTTGTCTTTAAAGCCACATCTGCCATCTGTACAGTATTTAGCTACACGTGGCAAAACAAGATATCTTCTGCTCTGACTAGAGCTACTTGTGATCTTGAAGGCTTTTATAGAAAACACTGGAAAAACACTAATGCTTGCTTTCCAAATATGTCACTTAGATATTTCAGTATCGATAATTACAATTTATAATTTAATAAATGGCAGCTCACTTAGATGACTTCTAATTATAGTATAAAATGTAAATTCTATTTCTGTTTACGTGAATCACTAAAGGGTTACAGTCTTACATTTGTACCTTATTCTACAAGTCATCCCACTGATTACTTGTAGCTATATATTCCACTGAGTATATTCATCAACATTGGTACTGAATCAGAGAAAACAGGATTAGAAGGAATTTAGAGATCATTCAGTCCATTTTCTTGTCTCAAGCCGTGATCAACTCTACTTAGAACAGCCCTGATGGGTGAGAGAGATTTTACTCTGCAAAATTTCTTCCATTATTGTTTATTTTATAGTTAGAAAATGTTTCCCTTATGTTTAAACTAATTCTCCTTTACTTCAGTAAGGAAGTCCAATAAGGAGTCCACTGCTTCTTTTTGCATAATGGACGTAAGCAAAGTTCATTTGTCTCCTTTCCTCTACCTACATGTTTAGGTTGTTGAAGACAAGTTATGATAAGTCTTTTAAGATTTCTTTTTTTTCTAAAGAAAGCAATATGACTGCCTTCAATAGTTCAAGTTTCTGGCCAGACCCTGAATGCATTAGTAGGTCTGAACTGTTCTGAGCAGCCTATCAGGTCTCTTACCTTTGGCCCAAGAACACCACATAACTCACAGAATCACAGAATCACTATGGTTGGAAAAGACCTTTAAGATCATAAAGTCCAACCATTGTCTAACTCTACCAGGTCCACTACTACATCATATCCTTAAGCACCCTATCTAGATAGTTTTTAAATGCATCCAGGGGTGGCAATTCAACCACTTCCCCGGGCAGCCTTTTACAATCTTTGATAAACCTTTCAGTACAGAAGTTTTTTCCTAATGTCCTGGAATGGTGTAGCCTGGTCTGCATTCTGTCCTGTCTCCTGCCCATCCTGACTTTTTCACTTGACTTCCCAGATTGGCCTCAGACATTTTGCACTTCCCTGATACTCACCAAACTGTCAATAGAGACTGGTACTGCCCAGCCGTGACCCTACTTGCATATTGCAGGACTGCATCCAAGTCAGCCAACATACCATCTTACTTGTGCTATAGTGAATTTTCATCCCCAGCTTGGCTTCCCATTTGTACAGTCCTGTTTCTGCTACTCCTGGATAGAAACATTTTGTTTCCCTCCTGTTGGAACTGTCTTGAATTTTTGAGTTTTCTTCATCTTTTTGCTGATATGTAAAGATGATTTTGTATTCTAGTCCTTCCCTCAAATCTTAGTGCAGCCCCTCCTAGCTTGGTGCTGATTAGTAATTAAATAAGTATACACTTCATGCTTTTGAAATAATTAAGGAAAATATCGAGTGGTGGCAGACTGGAGACAGACCCTGTGAAATCACACTTAGGGCATCCTTCCAACTTGGCAGTGAACCTTAATAGCTACTCCCCCAGTATGATATTCTTCCCTTCCAGCAGTGCCATATTTTTTTAGCTTGTTTAAGAGAGACCTGCTGAAGTTTAGCCACATGATCTCTGTTTCTTCTCTCTTTTTTTCAGGAAAGCTCTTAACTTCTCACAGAAGGAAGCTGAATAGATATGGCATGATTTGTTCTCAGCTGTTCTTCATCTCCTTATAAGCACGTAGCAGCTGTATACAAGTAGTTCAATTATTTATTCCAGTATTTTCACAGGAACTGAAGGTCAGCTGCTAGGTTACTCCTTACACCCATTAAAAATAGACAATATATTTTTCTTTTCTGGGCTTCAGAAGCCTCTCTAGTCCTTATGAGTTCATAAAGTTGCTGACCCTGAGACTGTTTGAGTCAGTACCATAAAGTGAATTTCATCAAGTTCAGACAGCTGAAACTTATCTAGTTGCTCTCTAATTGGCTCTTCTAACTGCTCTTCTGGCCTGAGATTTTACCCCTCATTGATGATGGTGACGTAATGAGCTGTCTGATGAACACTGTTATTGTCAGTGAAGGCTGAAGCAAGAAACACAGTAAATGCTTCGGCTTTTCTTTGCATCACCTATTGATAGCTATCTGTCCTTGTTAAGCACCAGACCAATGCTTTGCTTAATCTCCCTCTTCTTTGGTAACATATTGCACTTACAGAAGGTTCCCGTTTTCTTGTCATCCTTCCTATAACAGTTGCTACATTTTTTCTTTTTAAATGTAGGTTTCTAAATTTGGGTTTAGGCATCTAATCGAAGCAGACTGCTTTTTCAAGGGTGCTAGCCATGTTAGTTGTATATCTGAAGATTCTATTCAGGTGCTTAAATGAAGATTTACATCTTCAGCTTTAAACTTGGTAATCTGAAATTGTTGGTTTATGTAAAGAAGTATCATATCTACTTAACTGCTTTCAGGAACAAAATAGGAGATGGAAAAAAAAAAAGACAAATAATACATCCAATTTATCAGACCTTCACAATCTTTTTAAATGTTACTGTTTTCTTAATTTATTTAAAAGGAGTAAGCTCTTTCTTTTAATGCTTTTGCTAATTCTTCCAATAAAATACTAATTTCTTTTCTTTTCACACACATAACAGTCACAAGCTTATTTCTTGATTTAAAATTAAAGCAATTACTTACTGCATTATTTCCTTAATAGGAAAGCCTTAAATTACCTCCCAATTTAGAGTGCGTCAGTGATTTCTACAAAGTGGTTATCAATGGTGTCTAGCTTCATTTCCACTGTAAAATAGAAGAATCTTGTTAATATTAACTCATCCTCCTCTTTCAGACATTGGAAACAGCTTTATATGATTTTTTTCCTCCTCTTTAAATTAGAGAGAGAAAGAATTATCTTACGCTCAGTACTACAAACTATGTTTCCAACAGAAGTAACTCTGCATGTCTCCTGTTTGAGAGTGCTTCATGACCAGAAAAAAAAATAACTCATGGCTTGTCCACACAAACATTATTTTACTGAACTGCCTAAATGCAAAAATACTCTGTTATAAGAGTTACTTAAGAAAATTATTGATTCCATGGACTTCAAACTCTATTGTGCATACATTATCTTACTCATCTGTGAAGACATGTTGGGATTCATTACAAGCATAAAGATTCTCATTATGTGCTAGAGTAGGACCATACTAAATGATGATGCCTTATTTCACCTGATGTTTATTCCACTTATACAAGGAAATCTTATAAGAATTTTTATTAGTTATTCATTAGTATTTACCTTCTACCTGCACTCCCAGCAAAAGCATTCAAACACTGAGTCTACACATTGGTTTGGTTTTCCTTAATCTGACATTTACTAGGTGTATTTGAAGTTCAGGGAATAAATGATTTTGTAGGGAAGGGACTTTTGGCAAGGCCAGAGGATGAACTTCAGTCAGTTTAAATTAGTCTGTAATCACTTTAATATCACATCATTACTATGATTATCATTAAATGCGTCAAATGATTCCAGAAGCTTAAATTTCTATCTTTTAAATCGTAATGGGGACAAAATACCTAGGTGAAGAAATGTTTCTATGCATGACACGCATGACAACTTACAGGCACTGAATATCTTTCAGCAGAACTCACTCGATTAAATATTTTTGACTTACGACTATTCCAGAATACACCTCTAATAGATAAATCCCAGCTCTTGCAGCTTTTTCAACAAGGAAATTTTCTGAAAATTGGTTACTTTATCTGTGATGAAAAAATAATCTGAATCAATAATAACTTGGTTCCACCCACAAGTTTTCTGCTAGTTTACTCAGCCTGAAGAGCAGCCAGCCTTCAGAAATTCCTAAGGTGCATGTCATAACCTTCCTGCAGAGACAAAACACATCCCACATAACTGAGTGTACTGAAGAAATTGGGCAAGAAAGGAAGGAGAACTCCAAGTGTGCTTCACAGTCAGAGTATGACAATTTCTCTCAGGAGTCCTGAAACTTTAGAGTGCATACCACAGTCTTGGATAAAAACCTGAAGCTGTTTACTTTCTTCCTCACCACAGCAATTGTTTAGTAATGCTGGACACAGGTGCAGATCTACCAGTCAGGTTGCATTATACTACTCTTTGTAGCCTATCCTTGAGAGACCCTGGACACAGTACTCCAGGTGTGATGTTATGAGGGCCTGGTAGAGGAGAACAATAATTTCCCTTGACTTGCTGGCTATGCCCTTACTACAGCTAAAATCAAACAAGCCCTTGTCAAAATGCCAACTAATATAAATTCATAAGTTATTGACTGCTTTTGTTTTATTCATCAGTTATCCCACCAGATGTTGTAAAATGCACCTATTTCCTCAGGACCATTGGTCCTTGTCCTGGGTTCAGCTAAGATAGGATTAATTTTCACCAGAAGCTGGGAGGGGGCCGCAGCCAGGATAGACAACTGAACCAGCCAATGGGATGTTCAATACCATACTGACATCATGATTGCTATATAAGGGGAGGACAGGCCAGGCAGGGCATGTGGGGCCTTCGGTGCAGCTCCAGGTGGTCAGTGTGTTTTTTATCACTGGTTTCATATATTTTCATTACTATTATTGTTATTACTGTTGCTTCTTCTCCTCCTGCATTGTTCTATTAAACTCTCTTTATCTCAACCCACAGGACTTTGGTTTTTTCTCCCTATTCTCCTTCCCATCCAGCTGGGAGTCTAAAACATGACAGTCCTGGGTCTGGCTTAAGGGGTTCTCCATCTGAACTGCAGCTAATCTTGCCTATCAGCTTTTAGATTTCTCACCAGATATGTCCTGTAATGACAAAATTAAGTATCTAGGCCATTATGTCCCAGCATCAGCAGCTACGTGTGCTCTACCAATTATAGTTTTTATTCACATGGTGGAGGACTGGAAATAAGAAGTAAGAAAGCAGGTGGTATTTTCTGACAATTTGGAATGTAAACAAATCCTTGCAAAAGTGAAGAAATAAGCATTTCCAGTTTCTCCTCTGCTCCATCTCTTGGGAACAGTGCCATTTTTCAGAGCAGGAGCATGTATACTCCGGAAACCCAGAACCTTTTTATAACGACAAATTTCCTCAGCAACTGATCTACAGATGAATAAAGAACCTTTCAGAGCTAAAACAGAGATGGGGATGTTCTTCCTACGTGCTGTTCCAAGGATGCAGTCCTCTGAGCATCTCAACATCTTTTCTATCTGTATCTTAACATCATTCCATTTGCTGCATCTCATATAATCACGCTGATTATCTTTCCCGATAACAGAGATGTGTTAAATTTTTGCTACTTCTTGTCCTTCATCCCTCCTAACAGAAGAAATTGTGCATTAACACTGCACAGTGCAAGATGATACATTGATCCAGTAACAGTGTCCACCAAAGTTTACTGCTATGTTTCTGAAATTTTGGCTGCTGCTACAGGCAGCCATGAAAGTGGCCAGACGAACTCTCCTCACTCCCTCAGGAGTCAGTGTCCGGATAATACAACTCCTTAATGGGAGAGTGGCCGTAGCATTTCAGATATCTTCTGGGTACATCTGTCTCTTTACACTGGTTGTAGAGTGGTCTGCATCAAATAATAGTCAGATGAGTATGGTGTGTAAATCTTGATGATATAAATATTACATTAACAACTTATGAAGGGCTTTTCTGCAGAGCTGGAAAGGAATACTGAGCAGCTACAGGTACTTTTCTGTTTTCTGGCAGAGATGCACCAAATTAATGATAGGTATTTTTTCCAAACTTTAAGTGGAAAGGGCAGGTTCCAAAAAATTCATTCTTTGTTTGTCCTCTTTGAAAAGAGGAAAATAGATTTTAAAAGCAATACCATTGATTCCTCATTACAGTGTAGGGTTATGAAATTCTAGCCATGAAAAGCTAAGCTCATTTTAGCATGTATTGGATTTATAATCGATAAAATAATTACTTGATTCAATCTTAGGTACTTAGGTCAATTAATTCTATTTAAAAAAAATATTTTTGGCTTCAAAGATTGTTTTACCTATATTGCATAGCAAAGTAATGATATAATGAGGAAGAAATTAATCACTCTGGCAAGGTAGTTTTCTATTTGCATTGAATAAATAAAAAGTAGGATGAATGTGTATTTCAGTCAGGATCATATATTTATTTTTAGACACCTAGCTCAACTAAACAAGACTAATCACCATTATGCCTATGTCACGGGGAAAAAAATCATATTGTCTGAATCACATCAGGATTGAAGCAGTTTCTTGAATTACTAATGTCATGTAATTAATTGTCAATCAGTGAACTATACATTCAGGATCGATATTATCAATGCAACACATAAACTACAACACTACACACTTAAAAATGTTAAGATATGTAGACTAATTTCTAAATATTGTTTTATAACTAACTCTAAAATTTATAACTGCATATGCACACATTCATTTGCACAGTTATGTGAACAGACAACCCCCACATAGCACACAGGTCATGCAGGTTACTAGCATCCCTCTCTTGGGGTATGCAGTCTCTATTTGCATCCCCCTCCCATGAGAGATGTGGGTGATACAGTTATATGAATGCCCATGACACTCCCTGCAAACTCCCATACTCGTGCAGGGCAGAACCATTAAGGTTGGAAAAGACCTCCAAAATCATCAAGCCCAACCCTCTACCTAACATTATCATGATCACTAAACCATGTCCTGAAGTGCCACAGCTACATGCTTTTTGAATACCTCCAGGGATGGTGACTCTGCCACCCTGGGCAGCATGTTCTGATGCCTCACCATTCTTAGTATAACAATTTTTCTTAATGTCTTATCTAAACCTCCCCTGACACAAGCCCATTACTTCTCATCCTAAACCTTCTGCAAGACCATAGACACACACTCAGGGGGCCCTGCTTGCTACCTCTGTCTGGGCCTCAGTGGCTGGATGTCATTTTCCCCAGCATTCCACAGGTGACTTCTGGCAGCACTAAACCAGGTTTAAACTACTACTCTGTTTCAACATCTCTTATTTTAATCCTAATGACTGTATCATCAGCTCCAGGTAGATTCTGACTATTTCCAGTTACACGTGACTAGATTGGTATATTCAGTTGTGTTTAATTTCATGCATTTCTGTGCTGTTGATGGAATGAATTTTCATTCTATCTTGGTTTAAAATTTCTTTTTACAAGACCAAAATTTCATACACTGTGTTTGCAGAGGCAATCCTTTGTCCTGAAAATGCTTATAGCTTTTTTGGTTTTGTTTTTTTAAAAAAGTATTTCTGTTTACTTTCTGTGTTTCTTACTAAACCAAATAACAGCTGCCTTAACTTTGTTCAGGATTGGCAATCTGTTTTTTAGACTCAGCACAGATCTGCATGGTGTGCTTTTATCTTTGCAGACTGGATTCAGGTTCATATAACCAGTCCACACAGTACAGCCTGTTGATGGCACTGAATGGCAGAAATAGGAGAATTGTGTGGCAAGAAGTGAGGAACCTGAAAACAGTGAAAACCAGAAAACCTGGCTTAACATCTCGAAACTCACATTCACATTAACCTGAGGTTTTCAGGAAAAAAAAAAAAAAATCTATCTGAAAAGTTAGCATAGATGTTAGGATTCTCCCTTCATCAGATTACACTGAGATAATGAGTCAAAGGAAACTTGTAAAACTAGCAATGTGAGAATTAAGGAAAATTTTGCTATGGTTTTACATCTCATATGTTATTCACTTTGATGTTTAAGAACATATGGGATTTGAATTAAGATTTTCCTGCAGGCTGAAGGCACTTCTAGTGGCTGTATTTTGAGAGGCTTGCCTACCGTCTAAGAAGAAATAGCTGTATCCTGAAGCATTTTTCTGAGTGGCAGCATGTGTGAGATTTCTCTACTCTACCTAGTTGCTATATCTAATTAAACTTGGAGGAGTTTCATAGGCCTGAGATGTTTACTTTCCTTCTAGAACTCAATCAACAGGACTAAACTTTATAAAGGAATTGGAGGGATAGACAAGCAGACACTTACATACACACAAACTGTGTGATGATTTTTAAGATGTGAGATTAAAAATAAGAAATAACAGGGAAAATGCTTTGAAGATTTTGCAAATAGACAGATTTTTTTTTTCCTCATCAGTGAAGAAACAAACCAAAAGCAAATCCACATATAAAATTAGAATGAAAAAAAATAGGCTTTTCTATCCTGCTTTGTATTTTTATCAGAAACAGATACATCAGCTCTACCTTTTAATCATGGTCAGAGCACATGAGATTTGAGAGATTTGAGGCATTGTAACTTTTATTTTAAACTGTCTTGCAGGGACTTTTACAATTGGCAGCATTTTCATTACAGACAATCTCCCATCATATTGAAAAAATCCTCTGTAATTTGAATGAAATATATGAATATGGAATTAAAATCATCTTATAGAATATAATACAGTATGGTATAACTACTACGGGCAAAAATATCATTATTAAAACCCTACAGATTTTATATATGCTAAGAGTTCTTCTTTGGAATTTCATAGTAGTAGGAGACCACATCCAGCAAACATAGAGCTGTTTTTAATGAAACATCTGCTTTCTCAAAATCTTCTTTTGTTTCCTGTCTTATCTTCTCTAAGTTGACAGCAATATCGTTCTTAAAGACCAAGATTCTTCAAGGTTCTAAAACCTTCCCACTGAGTCAGTGGATACTCAACAACAGCATATACGGTCTGCCTGTGGTTCAAAATAGAAGCTCCAATCACCAACTCATCTGAAATAATAAAGTAAATAGTAAAGTAAATAGTTCAGTTTTGCACATTCACCTTATGCAGTGGTACTACTTGGTGATCATTGGGAAAGTACTCTTTTCTGTAAAGACGTAAAAGATGATTGCTTAACATAGACACCATTATATTTATTTTCCTCCATTTTTTGTTTTCTTTCTTTTTTTTTCTCAGACAAATGATATTGAATGTTTTTTAGAAGGCAGAAGCTTTTCAGCTGTTTACTTCAAAAGATTAGGTTATTTTTTCCACTGTTAGATCTAAAAGTGTATAGTGGTGCATTCTTTCCATTTGTTCCTAGATATTTCAATGTACATTGCATCACGTTTGGCTTGTACATTTTCTGCCTCAGCAGATAACTGATTTTCCTTTTGCTGAGTCATCACAAATAATTTTGAACTCTTCACTTTGTGCAAGTGCCATCGAGCCCAAAATAATGCCAGTGAAATGTCAGAAATATGTAGTGTCAAGCTATCAGTCAGATGCTAATCCTGACAACATTAATTCTAGTTAAACTCAAAGGAAGAGTATTTCAGTGCTCCAACCATTCAAATCAGGAAAAAAAAATAATTTCATACACAATTAATGCTTTGAGTTAATTTTGAAATTAATATTAACAATGTTATAATTTAAATAGAGAGGAATATAAAAGTAGGACAACCTTATCCCTCATGCCCTATACAACTTAAAGCCTAACAGAGATCATTAGATACCCAGGTTCCTAAATAATGTACAGAACAGACAAATTCTTTAATACCATGAAGAATAAGATCATAGAAAAAGATATCCAAATCATGCTATCAGACAGTTAATTCTGAGTGCTGATGGGCAGTGTAATAATTAGACTTTTTATTATTTTTCTGTAACTTCTCAGTAGCAAGAAGAAAGGAAATTGAGTCAACGATTTCAAAGCTGAAGACAGAGGTGAAAACTGGTTTGTTCTGTCAGACACAGATATACAGAGCACAGTTAGGTATCTACAGTATAAAGGAATAAAGGTCAGAGGATGAGTTTAGGCTGCTTAGGTCACCGGTAAGCATCTCTCATGTTCACATTCAAAAATCATAAGGCCTTAGTTGTTTGATTGGCTAAACAAGTGCCCTTGGTTGAGGCTGAGCTGGCCACTAAACAAATGACAGGTGTTCTTTATTAGCCCTTCTCCCTTTCCCTTCTGGGAAGGGAAAGGGAATAAGGGAGAGAGAATTCTGAGTTGGAAAAGAATTAAAGCAGCTTAATGAAACAGTAACACTAGAAAGAAAAGAAAATACTATTAATAAGAAAAATACTTAAACATATACAAAACCAATACAGAACTCCCCTGATGATGATTACAATGCCACCACTGACACTGCAGGGCAGACACTGGAGAAGTCCCAGACTGCACTCAGCAGCAGATGGGAAATGCATTCAGGACCTGGATGCAAGAATGCATGGATTGGTATCAAAGGTGGAAGAATGGACAGAGTTCTCCTTGGATGCTGGCCATTGAAGAAGAGAAAAATTGACCCTTGTGATCCCTCAGCTTTATACTTAATATGACATATATGGGATGGAATACCTCGTTAGACAGATTTGGGTCATCTGTCCTGTCTGCTTCTCTCCACAAGAGCAACTTTTTTACTTATGGCACTTTCACTTAAAGCACTCCAATGTGGCACACGAGATTTAGCAGTGACCTTGGTCTTCATGGGGAAAAAGTAGAAGCAAGGGGTCTTTCTGCATATCAGTCCTTAGTAGTAGCTATAAACAGCAAGTGTTATCACTGCTAGAAACAGACACTGTCTGCAAAAATATGCCATTAACTTCAGAATGTGCCGTCACTTAGAGGAGACTTAACTGTGAAGTAAAATCACTGAACAGAGAATTGATTTTGTTTTAGCTCAAACCAGGACTACAAGCCATGCTCTCCTGTTTTACTTTTTCGGCTCTGATCATTCTTCAAGCTCTTCTTTCACCGAGTTCATATTTCTTGATAATGAGTCATACACAGTAAGAAATAGAAAAAGGCTTATCTGTGCTGTGCTTGAACACTTGCCTGTCATCACTAAATATCCCTTGACTGATATAAGATTGCATTTGCTCTGGCTGCTGTAACATCAGTTTGGTGGTGCACATCAACTATCCACTAAAAGATCATCTTTGCCCAACAAACTTTGTTCATAGTGGTAATTTTTGTTCATAGTCACTATATTTATCATACTGTCTTACATTATTAATTGTCTTATGACATATCTTACTTCAGTCCTTTAGGTCTTTGTATGCTCTGCATGGTTTATTTCACCTTCTCTGTACTGCTTATGCCATCAAAAAACGTATTCTCATTTTATTAGCACATCATTCTTACAGCAGTCATTAAAGCAGATACCAGCTGAGTTTGATCCTAAGATTGTTTTTTGAGAAAAAAAAAATAGAAGTCACCTCTTTCTGTTCCTGAACAACCTCTTATCATTTCCACTTTAATCAGTTCCTAATCCACCTTTCAATTTCTACTACTCTAATCTGGTTTAACAAGTAGTCTATTACACAGCATCAATTTCCTATGCTTCACTGAAAATATAATATATATTTTCAATTTCTTTGTCTGGAAAATCAATTATTTTAAAAAGCAAAAGCTATCATGTCAGTCTGTCATGTTCTTCTGTATTGCTTTTTTTCCCCTTCAATATATCTCAATGTTTCTAATCATTCTTTCCTATGAAATCTGCTAGTTTCGCATATGGCTGAGGGTAGCTTAGCGCCTGCCTTAACTACTATCGGCTGCCCTTTGTAAATATTTATATTATATGCTATTCTCAAATCAAGTTTTTTATCCTCAGCATGATGGATATTGATACAAATTCACAGTTAATCCACTGTATCACTCTAGTATTCTGCAATGGTATTTATCTGGTTTACAATTTGCACTTAAGATTTAGTTTGCCTAGGGTATAGTAATCCAGATTATAATGTTCTTTTTAATGTATTTGTCTCAATTACGATGTGTGTCTTTGTTACATATGCTCCTTTTCAGTGGAAGATGAGGTATTTGTTTAAGGTTTGGTTAGAACATATTCTCTCTCTTTTCATGTTTCTTTTCTACATGCAGCTCAAAATCTTGATTAATCATGTTCGTATTTTTTTGCAAGGTTGGAGTCAGCTTGATTTTTGACACCTTGCATTTTATCCTTACTTTATCTGAATTACTTTCTGATTCGTAGGAGTTACTTGCTGTTAATTTTCCTTTTTTCATTTATAGTAGATACTCAGTTTACACATAATTATTTTTTGTTGATGCTGATACTTATGCAGTTCAGTGTGTATTCCTTCTCTGTTTTGTTCCCTGTTCATGGTCTGCAATTTACAGATAATTTTGTTCAGTTTTGATTAAAGATATTTGAAGCTGCCAGTATGTTCTAGTCTTTGACCTCATTTTACTTACTGCTTTTCTTAATTTTTTAAAATTTGTTGATTTGAAATCAGAAAGGCAGAAGACAGGAAATAGATACACTGATTAAGAAAACAGAAATTTAAAACCAAGATTTTGTTTCAAAATGGTGAATGTCCATGCCAATGAAATCTAATAATGCTGAAGACAAACTCAGGGCTCAGTTAAATGTTGCCTTCCACTTCATGTGTGTAAGGCTTTTTGTCTATTGCACTTAGAACAGTTTGCAAAATTGATTGAGAACCATAACCCTCTGCAAGGCAGACAATTATTATTCTCATTTACAAACAGGTAAACAAACATTCAGGTTAAGTGACTTGTCCGAAGTTAATCAGTGATGGAAGTTCAACTTCATGCTCCTAAATACACTTTTGTAGATTATTCACCCTTCCCAGTCCATTTAATGTTGCCTATGCAAACTGCAGATATGAAGTCAGGCCTGTGTGCAGCTTTGCTACTATCCACCTCTACCTATCTTATGTTTAAATTTACCTGTTCTAAATGGACCCTGATCAACAATTATTATCACAACAATAGTATGAACTTTCAACAGAGACCTTTGCAAAAACAACAGAGAGCTCCATGGTGACTGAAAATCAATAGAGCAGAGAAGAATAAAAATTATTTTTGTAATGATTCCTTTCAAAACGAGTATTCAAGTTGCATGAGAACTCATGACTCAAATAGTGTTGCATGGTCTTATGAATAGTAATGAAATCAAATCCTAAACAGAGGTATTAGATTTTAACTGAGCTATTCTTTAAAAGACTTTTTTTTTCACCATGTCAAGGTCATATTCTCACAGATAAGAAGTTTATTATACAAGAGTAACAGTGATAATAGGCACTGAAGACATATTGAGTACATGTGGCATGCTACATGAAAAAAGAGAGAAAACATACTAAAAGCAACAACTGAAGCATACACAAAAGACATTCCCATTGATAAGTAGTTTAAATTACTAATGCATGTAAGAGGTTATTAAGTAGAAGGTGTATAAATTACTTTCCTGCTAAATATAACTTGTGTTACTCTCCAAAACTTACCCTTTTAAAATAAAGTTTAAATGCAATTCACTTTTTAAATATCTTTTGAAATTTCCTTTAAGGTAGATGTGTTATTACAAATGTAATCCTGAGGTACTTGTGATCAGGTTACCTATACAAGATTTTCATTGTCTGTGAGTCTGAATAGCACTGCTTTGAACAGACTAGACACCTTGGCTCTGAGGATCTCCCAAGGCTTCTCTAGACTCAGCAAAGCCTTTAAGCATGAACTAAACTTTAAATACATTTGTAATACCATCTTCCTTAAGCAAGATTTAATAATTTACTACTGGAGCCAATGAGATTTAAACAAGAGCATAAAAGCTTTGGTAAAACAGGTCCTTTGCTTTTCTATTTGTCTGCATTATATCATACCAAGATTCATTGCCCTTTGTAGTATCTGACAGTGCCATCCTTTTCCAAAATTTGTGTCCCATATAGCAAATATTTCTGGTATTATATCTTTCTGATATTACAACTTTACTTCAGATATGACACTCTTTTCTGGTCTCAAAAGAACAACCTTTTTTTCAATTTTGTTTTTCATTAGCTGATATAGTTCAGGATGGTCCATTCCAGCAGGGTAAAGGAAAAGTCATATGGGTTTGTTGCAAGGAGTTTCCAATTAAGCTGTGGGCTGTGCAGAAAAATGCACAAAAATGGCTCCTCAGTGTTAAATTTGCTGTGTCAAAAGCAGATACATTTTCTTGAAATGGAGTCCAGCTTTAACTCCTTTCTCAGAACCTTCTTCCGAAATGCTCACCAAACCACGTGCCTCCTGATTTACAATGCTTCACAAATAACATATTTTTAAAAATGTGGGTTTCACAATCCTTTCTGTTTCATTGGCATAATTTCCATTTCAGAGGGGGTGCCATTGTCTTTTTTTCTCATTTAATCTTCCAATAGTTTTATTTTGTTTATTTCAGCCAGAAGCAGTACTAATAATTATAAAACAATTTACTCATATAAAAAGGAATGGATAATATTCATGGCACAAAATTAGTAAATAGTCATACGGCACACAGAAATTACTATCCCATTAGTTATTAGTTTTCTGTTAGTAAAAATTGGACTCAATTTACTCCTGACATGTCCATGAAAACACCCTAACTTCTATAATAGCTTATCCATAATCTTTTAGGAAGGAATCATTTCAAGCACAGCAACAGAGTATTACAGAACCTGTGTCAAAATTTCACTTCTTGCAGTCTCAGAGCTTCTCTGCTGACAGTGATAATCATAATTGACATCAGCATTTGCAGAAAAACTGGTCTTATTTCATTTGTCTCATTCCCACTACTTGCAGAATTTCTACATGCATCCTCTACATCTGTTTTAGTTCAGTGTTAGATTTGGAACTGTCTACATCAGTTCTTCATTAAAAGTTATTTATCACCATGTTCACTTAAAGTAAGCATCTGGATGTACTTCTAGTATTCAGGTAAAAATCTTTCACTGAATTCTGTGATTTTCTCCAGTATTTTTCTGTAAGTGTCAAAAAAAACCTGTTTTGCATTCAGAATAGTTTTTTCCTCTTACATCTCATATGTAACTCATTATTTATTTTTTTTTAAGTGGATATTTAATTAATTCATATATGCACAGAATCTAAGTCCAAATATATGAATCTGATTATCTTTGTTTCTTACACACCAGGACAGTTAACTATTTTACTTACATAAGGAATCCAAGCATTAATTGTAATTCTCTTAGTGGAGTACAGTAGGATTAGCTTTCCTTTTTCTGTCTCTCCCTCCCCCTGCTCCATTTTCCCTAAATACATCATTTCCTTCTTGACACTCTGAAAGTTCATTTAATTCTAAAGCAATATAAATATTGTCACAGAATGCCAAAGAAACTACTAGCTTTTGCAAGACTTTCTTATCTATTGCTTCATGGATATGTGGGATTTCTCTGAACCATGAGACAAGGGCTATCTCCCCAGAGTTCTGCTAAATATCAGTGAATTCTAGGTGGCAGTCAGAAGGATTTCCATGGACACAGTCTTCATTGCTCTGAAAATATATGATATTTATTTCAGAGTGCAGTTTTCTAGTAAACACACTAGCTGTGGATGTATTCAAGCTAGCCATATGCATTAAATTATCTTTTTTTCATAGAATCGTAGAATACCACGTTGAAAGGGACTTCAGGGATGATCTAGTCCAACCTTTCAAGGTAAATAATAATAATAATAATATAATAATAATAATAATAAAGTTTTATATATATAGTTTAAATGAGATGGCAAAGCACCCTGTCAATCTGAGTCTTAAAACTGTCTAAAGAGAGCAGTAGGGGAATCCACTGCTTCGCTTGGGAGTTTATTCCAACATCTAATTGTTCTCATGGTATTGTTTTGCTTTGTTTTATTTACCTTTCATAGTCTATTGCAGCAGATTCAATTAATACAGAAATGAGGAAAACTTAAAAAAGTTATTCAATTACATATTCAGCCAGAATTTCTAGTGGTTTTGATGTACTGACATCTGAAATGTCGCTGCTTCCACTGACCTTTGAAATGAATATGTCCACAATGCCTCATATACTATATGGCCTAAGAATTAATTTTGAGCAAATACTAATTATTAAATGTGATTTCTTTTTCATTCCTCTTAACCTTGGACACAGTGTGATATTCATATTTCTGAAAGTTTTTATATATATTTACTGTTTGCAAAAGAACAGTTCTTTCTCTGCAATGTTATTTATTCATGACTGATTTTCCACCTCCTTTTATACTTATTAGTATGGCATTTTTAAGAACACTCATGTTTGGATAGACAGAATTTATAGGAACTGTACCATAAACAGTTTTTACAGCATGAGGACTCTAAAACCTACAACAGTCTGTGTGGTAAACATGACTGAAATCATTTCTGCTTACAACAAACCAGAGACAAACCTTGATATTAAGTAAGGTTCTGCTCATCTGAGTAAGATTTCAGCCTTATATCTATGCCAAATAGTAGTCTAATAACACACATTTCACTGAATGATCTAAGAAGTAGTGAAATAAACATCTAATGGAGATTATGTCCCTAGATACGCTTTCTGCTAAGAACGAGTGGTTGAAGACCAGCATAAAAGCTTTAATACAGCTAGATTTATATCCTTTCTTTCTTATATCTTCTCTAAAATCATTAAGGTTATGGTAGATGTATGAAAAACTTTGACTGATTTGGTTTTCAGAAGACATCATAATTTGCATTAGATCTCAAAGCCAAAACAAACTAAACCACGGAATAGGATTGGATGAGTAGGGATACTCATATTTAAAATCTGTTTGTTTCCTGATGAATACAGTATTTCCTTCCTATATTCAAAAAAAAACCCAAACCCCAATATATCTTCCAAGGTCTTTAGGAGAATCACTTGGACCTTTTGGGCAGCTATCTCCTTTTTTTCTACAGTTATTAAAATTAAAGAGGTTGCTTTCTGAAGTTACTTTCAGTTTCAGGTGTGCTAAAGAGTAAACATTTGTAAACATTAATTCTCTGACTTCTAATGGTGTCTTCATGCACCCAGTTTTAAGAAACTATTATAGACCAGCAGGTTATACTACTAAAGGTACTACTCCCTGTAGTACCCAGAGAGTGACAGACTTTTCCAGAGAATGGTTTGGGTTAGGAACATAAACTATGTGCTTGTGCAGTGTTACACAGTTGCATCATCCCAGAGACTGCCCTGAACGCCAGCAGTCAAACTCCTCGGGCTAGAGGAAGAGGTTGAAGAGCTGCTGGTGCATGCAGAGTCCCAACAGCACCTCCCTGTGATGGCCAGCGACTTTGGAAAGGCTGCACCAGGTGTTGAGCCCTCATTATTTCACTGCTTCAGGAATGAGATATAAGGAGATACATTGCAAGTGACAAGGCTGGTGAAGGGACTGGAGGGAAAGTCTTATGAGGAGAGGCTGAGGGAGCTGGGGTTGTTCAGCCTGG
>JAAGNO010026562.1:27282-50201 GCA_033439905.1 Ceryle rudis
GATGTTGTGGTGTTAGGTCATAGGCTGGACTTGATGATCTCAGAGGTCTTTTCCAGCCTCAATAATTCTGTGATTCTGTGATTCTGTGAAAGATGCTTCGCTTCCCATATCCCTTTAAGGTCAGAGGTAATTTATGTTCAGATGCATATACAATGGAGTCACATGCATAAGATGTGCTGAGGTTTTACCTCCAAGCCTTTCATGTTTCTTGTCATCCGTTGAAGAATTGCAGACAAATTAATCCTCAGTCAACATGATTGACAATATGTAGATTTTACTTTATTCTCAATGACAGAAAAAATATCCTACAAATCATTCAACTCCTTCATTTTTAATTTTTCCCTTTAAAGCTATTGTCCATACAGATGGTAGTCTTCATTTACTTGTTTGCTCTAAACAAATGTCATATGAACCTGTAGAATAAAGGTTTTGTGAGAGCTGTTCGTGGCAACCAGTCAACACTTGGTTTGTGTGATTGATTAACTGCTCTGGGATTTTCAGAAACAATCAGGACTTTATGCTCAACAGCAGAAATGGGAATGAATTTTGAAAATAACAAAGACCAGCATAGCAAAAAAAAAAAAAATAGATAAAGTCTTTCTACACCCTTTCATTTCTCTGAAAGTAATTCAGGATTTTTAATATCTGGATCCACTTAGGGACGAGTTAAAGGCCATTTTACCACAGTTTTCAGCAGGCACTTACTAATGCTATGATCCATTTATGAAAAGAAGATTGCAGCTTCTGCTGTGTTCATACCATATTAAAAACTGGAGTTTTATTTAGGTACCTAAAGAAGTCATGATTGTATTGAAACTGTGGCCCTAAAAGTGGAAATTTATTGGAAGTTGCAGTGAAAGCTCATTTTACTCTCTCACTCTTTTACTGATAAAATTTTTATAAGGTGTCAGAGAACTTAACTAGTGCTGTGGGTTCTAAGGGGCATGGAGCTGATGGAGATTATAGCAAGATTACCAGGGCTATGGAACAGGAAAGCACTACAAATCTTTTTTCCCTTTTCTATCCTCTTACTCTTTTCTTATTTTATCTTTTTTTCCTTTTATCTTTTAAAAGTCTTTTTAATGATATATTGAAGATCATTATGAAAATGTGTGATTCCCTGAATGAATGACAAAGCATTTAGTTGCTTTTGATTTTTATATTTTCTTGATACATTTTGAGCAAAGTAATTACATTACAGTGGACTAATTTTTTTTAAATGTTATTGTTCACAAAGTTTCTCTTATATGAAAATTTATGAAAATCAAATAAAAGTGGGTATTATTGAAGCATATTTATATGGTTTTTTTCAGGGGAAAAAAAAAAGTATATACTGTAGAACAGTATCCATGGAATGTCAGACCTCATCTCATGAAAGCAGCAGGCAGTGTCTCCAAACATCTCATTTATCACTTATGTCAGGCATGGGAAAGGATTGAAAACTCTTCTTTACTAAAAGGTTGAGAGACTTGTAGTCTATCTTTGTGTATTGCATGTGTACCTTAGCATTTCCTCTATCTTCTAGAACATTCTTGAACTCCTTTTTTCCTCAGAACCCTTTCAAAACTGCATGTTTATAGTGATTGAATGTATGTAAGTACATGCAGCTGTATAAATAAATGTTGGAAATGAACATTTCCCATCACTGAATGATCTTTCTTGAGAAAATAAAGCAGCAGTTCCAGGAAATACATGGGCATTCCTAAAATTGTCTACTGTAGTCACCAAGTGATACTCTCTTCACTTGTACTGTGCAGACCAGTTACGAAGAGATATGATTAAAGGCACAGAAACATGCTGCAGACATGACTGTTAATTCACCTCCTCCCCAGATTTTTGCTAACAGCTCATGTTAAGGCCGGATGTGTGCTGAAGGCAGCACCACCAGGTCAAAGCAAGGGTAACATATGGGCAGGACACAGTGGCCAGAAAGGGCCAATGCAGTCATTATCACTGCAGTCTTCTGTGTCCTGAAGTCATAATTACCTTGTTTATTGATTGGCAGATTTTTCAGAATCTAGTAGCTAATTGGAAATGGTATAGACCAAACTTCCAAGTTGGAAGTTATGAATACATCAGCTTACCCCGGAAGTTTTCAAAGCAGGTCCAACAGCTGTTGGACTGCTGAGGTTTTCATACTTGCTGGTTTGATACAGGGGGTATCCACATGGTAGCAGAGGAGCAAGGATGAGGACTCACCATCAGCTAGGTAACTATTTTTATCATAAGTTCACGAGCTAGAAGTTGCAAGTTACAATGTGCAAGTTATGATTTAGAGACCTTGTGAGAGTTAGAAATCTCATTAAGTGGCGAATTAGTGAATTCATGTGCTAGACTAGTCTGTACAAAGTGGATTGAGCCCTTGTTTGTTCTATTTATTTCTTTTGCAATGAGCTCATACAAATAAAGTTTAATTTTCAGAGTATGTTGTCCTGTTCAAGGTCCAAATAGACCATAACAAAACATGACTTCTTTATGTCCCCAGTAAAGTCTTTTTTTCCTTTACATAACAGATTTTCTCTTCTGTTCCTGCTTCTGCCTGAATCCCAATTTCTCTACTGCAGTTCTAATGCTACAATTACTTTTCAGATAACATATTTCAGGGTATGTGTCTTCTTGAAGGTATTTCTGCCATCAGAGTGCTATATAAGACTAATATGTGCTACTATACTTTGTCTTCTCCCTCCATGTCTCTCCACTACCCAGCTGTTTCCTCTGTGTCATAAGATTCCTCCACACAATATTATTGCCAAGTACCTCATCAGTTCTCTGTATGCAGCCAGTGCAGTCAGTGTTGCTAACTATTGTGATATTCTAATATTAGTACAGGTCAGTCAAAGGCATTTCTGTTATAAGAAGAAAAACTGAAAAAAAACCCATGAGCTTCTTGAGTATACGGAGATCTTTGCATACATTTATCACAGAATCACAGAATGGTAGGTGTTGGAAGAGACCTCTTGAGATCGTCTAGTCCAACCTCCCCTCCAGAGCAAGATCATACAGGGCAGGCCACACAAGAACATATCCAGGTGGGTTTTTAAAGTCTCTAGAGAAGGAGACTCCACAACCTCTCTGGGCATCTTGTTCCAGGGTTCTGTCACCCTCACAGTAAAGAAGTATTTCCTTATGTTGAGGTTGAGCCTTCTGTTTTCCATTTCATGGCCATTGCCCCTACTTCTGTCACTGGACACCACTGAAAAGAGCCTGGCTCCACTTTCCTGACACCCACCCTCTAGATATTTAGAAGCATTGATAAGATTCCCCCCTTAGCCTCCTCCAAGCTAAACAGACCCAGCTTTCTCAGTCTTTCCTCATATGGTAGGTGCTTCAGGCCTTTAATCATCTTAGTGGCCCTGTGCTGGACCCTACCCAGTAATTGAGCTGGATTTTGTTGAGCTTCTGTTGATGCTGTTAGTAGCATACTGAAGAGCTATAGACTTTTTTGTTCTTTCATTTGGTGACATAAGTTCAGAGAACATGATTTAAATGCTCTTTCTTTTTCCTGTCCGAGTTCAGGTACACAGATGAATAAGCAGACTGATTCTCAGTTTTGAAGAAGTACCACATGGTGATCTATGTTCATGCTGATGGCTGGTTTACATATTGTCCTTTACTTCCTCCACAACAGCTGCTCATTTTCCTGTAGTCTTTATGGAGAAAGTCATACTTGCTATTTCTCTGCCAAAACTCTCTTTCCCTCTTCTTCCAACTCTTAGCCTGCAGAAAGCTTTCATAAAAGTCATGCAAGCACATGTGATATCAATGTTTGTCTGAATACATGCTTGTAGGCATATTCATGGCACTTTCACATTTGACAAATATTTCACATTTGACAAATACGAGAACTTCTCTCGTATGAGTGCTTTAAAGCAAATAAATAGGGTGATAACTATCATGGAAAAGTTTTTCCTGGATTTAGGAGAAAATATGTGCAGGTATGATAGCATTTTTCTGGGCAACAATAAGTATAAATGAATTTGTCATGTGATGAAAACTGAAGGCAATGATCAAATTATGTCCATGAAGCTATACTAGCATAGACCAGCCAGACATTCTTAGGAGAGATTACTGAGCACGTACTATATTCAGACTATCCTCAAGAGGAACATAATTTACCTGAGCAGCAGCTCAGATATTTCAAGCCTGTAGCACTTCAGTTTCTTTTATACCAAGAACCAAATCTGCAACAAAATGCCATAAATCAAACTCATTCAAAAACTGATCCCTCTACCCTTTTCCTTATTTTCATGAGGTCACAAGGAAACAATAGAGCAGAAAATGATGCTTATGGCATATGAAACATCCATTTCAAATGCAGTGTCTTACAGGAAATGACCAGCAATAAATGTAGATCACCAGGAGTCAGACAGAAAAAAAAAAAAAAAAAGTTAAAAATACTTTCATTTCTTCTCTACAAGTGTGTAAAATCCAGCAGAGTTTTAGGTGAGTTTCTCTGTAGGGTTCCATATCCCTGTATGAACTTCAGACAGAAACACAGCATGAATTCCTGCAATTTTTTTTCAGTTTGCCATACTTTTCCACTTCTAGGAGTCTTGGGACAGATCCTGAGCACTATGTTTGTAGAAAATAGAAGCTAAGTAACATCATATTTTTGCTAGCGTAGTCTGGCATCTACAATCTTCAGAAATATTAATTCTAATTTTATTAAAAGGGAATTAACAAGCTAAAGATTGAAAGAAGAAATAATGATACTAGGAGAAAGGTAACTGTTGCTGAAAAGGCACAAACTAAAAGCTAGGACACAGTTTTGGTCATTTTGATGGCTAAAGCATAGACCCATGACTGTTATATTTTTTTTCCTCTTGCTCTTCGTCTGTAATAGGTGCTTAGAAGAAAAGCCTGATGAAGTATTGCCTGGTATATTAGGGTCTGAGTCTCATTATGTAAATATTATGCAGATTTCTAAAGAACCAGATGCAGTTGCAAAGTTAAGAAAAGGAATTCATAGTTAAATGACTGCTTATGTATTATGGGATATAGCATGTATACATCTCTGTATGGTGATTTTAAAAGACGGGGTGAAAGCTAAACTCTATAAGCGTTCCTCTTCCAAGTATATCACTACCAATTAGTATGTTACTAAGAATAAATTTCTTTCTTAATTACTAGCTTTTCCCCAATACTGTTCTCATAATTTCATTTTATTTACTGTTATCTTTCTCCTTTGGCTCTTCTTTCCGCTCATCATAATCTCATCAGAGCCATAAGTTTTTATTATGTTTTCTTTTCCAGTATGACTAACTCACATTCTCCTTCTGAGAACATATCTAATACTCATTTATAATCATAGAATACAAGCCAATCTGTTGGATTTCAACAATTTAAATCAAGGGCAAAAGAGTCTTTCTTGTGCTCTCCTCTGAAACAGATTAGAAAAATGTTTCACAAGTTATAGGGTGAATTCCTAGATACATTCTCAGAAGCCCTTTTTTACAGGTGAATTTATTTCACAAAAAGATGTTTAAAGCATTATTTAAGTGTAAAATAGAAGCAGTTTAAGATTTGTATTTATTATATGGGTAAGAAGATGAAACAAGGACTTCCATTTCAGTACGATGGTCCAAGAAAAGAAAGATGGTTTTCATAAGCCAGAAAACCCCTTTTTACACTGACCTGGTAGCATGTTACAGGTTGCTACTCTTATTTCAGCAAAAGAATAACATGATGAAAAGTCAGTTCTTATGGCATAAGTCTATGTAGGTGCCAAATAGTGGAGATAGTAATATCCTTTTACAGTAATTCTTCTATGTTGTAAGCAGCAACAAAGTATCTGTCTTTAAAAAAGAGGAAAGATCCAAGTATAATTTTTCCTTCTCTTTCTCAAAAAGAAGAGTCAAATAACCTACTGGACTGCATGAAAAGTATTGAAACCTAATCTTTTCTGAGACAAGTCTGCCTTATTTTTGTCAGCATTCATCTTCTTTTTACTGCATGTGGTTAAAACTTTGCCTCGATGAATATTAGTCAGAAGACAATGACGGTGTTAAATTTTTCAGGTACAGTTATTCCTTTTTAATGTACCTCCCACTCACATAGAAGCATCTTGAACTGAACTGATAGAGCTTCCCTATTGGGATCGTATTTGTCATTATACAAATTGGTATCGAATCAAAGGACTGCCAACAATTAGTTCTGTTCAACATGTACATATTGTTATGTCCATATTATTTATTCAGACCAGGATTCCTGATTCATAAGTTTCTTAAATGAAACAGCTCATTGTTGAAAACTGGACTTTTCTATTCATGTGGAATTGTTTAGTGCTACTCTTAAATAAAAGCGTGTGTATTTTTTCAGTAATGTAATACTGGTTCATGTACTGAAGAATGTGATTCCAGCAAGTACTCAAGGGGAGTAAAATAGCTGAATGTGTAGGACATATAAACTCTAATACTGAATAAGCAGAACTTAAGTTACTTTTACAATCACTATGGCCCACTTACTAGGATGCTTTCTACAGGCAATAAAATAAATGTTTTCCTGAAGAGAAGAAATATTGCGGTTTGTATTGTCTGAAAATCACTGTGTATCATATGATCTTTCTAGCTGTCAATTCTCATCATCTGTACAGCTTAAGGACCATCAAGCTACATACCTAAACTACTTTTTTGTCCAAATTGAAAACAAGGCTTGGTTTTGATTTGGTTTTTTGGGTTTTTTTTTGTTTGTTTTGATTGGTTGGTTGGTTGGTTTGGTTTGGTTTGGTTTTTATTGTTTGTTTTTTGTTTGCTTGTTTGTTCTGTTATGCTATGTTTTTATTAAAATACATTTAGCTTAGGTCAAATGCTATTCAACAAATGCAAGTCAGTGATTTTGCTTCTTTGTCATATAATTTATTCACTTCATTCTTGTAGTATACAGACACTATGAACAGAATGCATTATTCAACAAATACCAACAATTACTCTTGAATAATTTAGTTTATGAATATTTTACACTTGTGTTAAGACCAGCTCCATGTGCAGGAACTAATACTTGTGCATAGTCTTTTTTTTTTTTTTTTGCTGGACTTTTTTGAAAAGCTGATGTAAACCCAGCAGCAGATACAGAACTCCTTTTATAGTCTTGGGGTACAGAGGGACGTAAAATGCATTATGATGCATTCTGAATGTTGTAGAAAAAGATGTGATTTGATACCTAGATATTTAATATATGCCTGGGTTTGATTGTAGTAAGTAACAAACTATGACAAAATACAGAATGACTAATATTAAACGGGTGAGTCTTAAATATGACAGGAAACAGGAATAATAATGTAATCCATTTGAAAAAGGAACATAGATGAACTAAGGGAAAAAACTTGATACAAGAATTCAAGAAACCTCAAAATGTTAGGACTTAATGGGTTTAAGTTTGGGGATTTCTTCCTAAATAAAATACATAAAAATATCATTTGACTGCAGCTACATCTTCATCTATAAAGTCAAAATATTCTGTGTGAGATTGGGTCTTCTTGGCTCTCCCCAAATTGCCCCTTTGAGGATTCAGATAATTCATTGAGTACAGCAGCATTCTCCAGAACTGGCAAAAGATTTGCTAGCTATGGTTGAACAACCTAACCTGTGATCAGGTGATCCATTTGCCTATCCCAGAACAGCCAAGAAATTGTGTTCTACATAACTCCACAAGCACATGTGCTTTTTAATAGGATCCCTCTTGTAGTGTAACCTCACTGGAAACACATTCTCAGAGTCTAATGATCTGATACACCTGGGAGCATGCCTCCCAGACAACAGGACATACATTTATATAACACTCATGTAACTAGACGCATCAGATACCAGTTAGTAAAATCTCCCCATATTGTATGACTCACTGGGTAGTGTGACACACTGGGTCTCTATGACAGTAAAAGGCCTGCACACAAGAAATCTGGAAAACATGGAAACCAAAATAGAATTTTGTTAATCCCAGTTCTATGGCTTCCTTACAAAACCCTTTTTTTTTTTTTTTTCCATATGAAATGGTCACGTTCTTGTAGCACATACTATATGCTACTGACTTGGTATCTCCTGATGGACCGTATATCATGTATCTTCCTGGAGAGTGAAGTGACTGTTGCATTAAAATGTTCACTAATGTGGACCTTCATCAAGGTGAGGTTGTCTTCTGTTTAGATAAAATGATTATAAGTGTTTGCTTTTGAGATTGTAATATCCTCTGTATCTGTTCTCCTGCAAGTACGTAATTAACCTGTCATCCCACCCTGCAGTAATAAGTGTGATAGACGGGAAATATATTAGCAAAGAACCCATGTGTGATATGCTTGCAAGCCCCACTTTATCCTTCAACTATTTTTTCCGTTTAATTATCACTAAGGACACAGCAGACCTTAATGAATTAGCATACAACTGTTATCAATACACATTATTTTTTCATTCTGAACTGATCATTCAGATGAATTGTAAAAGATTTCTTCTGGGTATTCTGGAAAAGAAAATAGCGTAAAATAAAGTGGATGTTGACAACCCAGGACTTGCAGCATTTGCAAAGCCTTTCTTGGAAAATATGATGTAGCATGAACTACTAAGCAAAGTACTGTGTCCAGCTCTGGAGCCCTCAACACAAAAAGGACGTGGACCTCTTGGAGTGTATCCAGAGGAGGGTCACAAAAATGATGGGATGGCTGGAACACCTCTCCTATGAAGACAGGCTGAGAGACTTGGAGTTGTTCAGCCTGGAGAAGAGAAGGCTCTTGGTGGGACCTTATAGTGCCCTTCCAGTACCTGAAAGGGGCCTATAAGAAATCAGGGGAGGGTTTATTCACAGGACAAGGGATAAAGTCTTTAAGCTAGAAAAGGGTAGATTTAGGTAAGACATTAGGAAAAATTATTTAATATGAGGGTGACAGATCACTGGAATAGGTTGCCCAGAGAAGTGGTGGAGGCCCCATCCCCAGAGACATTCATGGCCAGGCTTGATGAGGCTCTGAGCAGCCTGGCCTAGTTGGAGATGTCCCTGCTTATTGCAGGGGGGTTGGACTAGATGACCTTTAGAGGTCCCCTCCAACACAATACATTCTATGATTCTATGATTCTATGAAATTATGAAGCAGAAAGACTGGCAAAAACTGTCTTAAAAATGTTAACATCAGAAAAAGAAAGTGTTTATGAATCATATGGAAAATATGCACAAAACCTAGCTTTGAGATACTGTCACAGCTGCCATAGGACAAACCAGGTATTTGGCAGAATTCACAGTCTGAAGCTATCTGAGTGATGTGAGAGTTTGTCTGTACCTCCTGCTTTTGTATGCTCTTCACCATCCAATGTCAAAAGAATGTACTCATTTATCCAAGTACTTTTCCCCTCAATAAAATTTTAGAGGGTTCATTTTGGAGTATCCCTTTTAACAGTCAATAAATGGCAGTAGAAGTAAAGGTGGGAGTGGTAGTGGGTTTATCTTCTAAATTTTAAGACTAAATCTGTCACCCTATAAGATTAGTGGAAACAATAAAAACAGCCAACTAAAAAATAATATTCACAGGCTAGAAAAAAGTCTTATGATGTGAAGCTTAAAGAGCTCAATTTATTGAATAGAAAAGGCTGAGACATGTCTCAGTCACTGTGAATAGGTACAGACACAGGCAACAAATATGATATCGGAGGTCTCTCAGCCTTGGAGACAAAGACCTAACAAGATCAAGTGGCTGGAAATTGAAACTAGACAAAGTCAACCTTGAAATATCACAACAGCATTTTTACAGGAAGGGTAATTAAACACTGAAGTATTCACCAGAGCTTTGAATTCATAAAAGATTAGATGTCTTTCCTGAAAAGGATGGTCTCATCTGATTTCTCTGAAAAAAAAAAAAAAAAAAAAAAAAAAAAAAATTGCCTAAAAAAAACCAAACAGAAAATCAAACGTAAGATGGTAGCATGTGAATGGGACTTCTATATATGCTACAGTATGCAATATCTTCTAGTGACAGCGAATATAGTAGACACAAATTATGATACACAAGGTCAATTTGTGTGGGTGGAAATATATATATATACTACTGTATAAATAGTCCAGATAAATACAGACAGTTTTACACACTGCATTATAACCATATGGATTTCTGTATCATAAAAAAACCTTTGCAAACTTTTCCAATGAAGGTGGAGAATGTGTCTTCCACTTTGAGATCTGTTGAGAGCATGATCACCTTACTTCTAGTAAGTCCTGCCACTATGACTTGCAGAGCAGTTATTGAAATTTCATCCCTTCTACATGAAATGGTGGTTGATTTTCTGTGTTGTTGAACACAGTAACAATTTAGTACATCAGACGTACTGACCAGTCTCCATGAGGCTGTGCTAGTTCTTTCTTGCCGGTCCAGGCTACCATTTATTCTTTCACATATATTTCAGTAAGGCAATAATTGTTTAGGCTTATTCTATAATAAAGTATAAAATTAAATACTCCTTTTAAATAGAGATGTTTTAGCTATTCTGACAGTATTTTCCCAATTAAACAAAATTAAATACATCTCAAGAGCTTTCTAGAGAATATATGTTGCATTTTGGAACAGTTAATGAGTCTGTATAGTCACATTTCTTTGAATGAGAGTTTGTATCATACAGATATGTAATACTTCATCCTCTGTAAAATTGGGCTGAATAAAGAAGTCATTCCTAAATCTTTCATCTTCATCTGTGTAACAGTAATTCCCACCTCTTTCCTCCTCTTCTTTCTAGATTATAAGTGTAATTGAGCACTTACACTAAACTGGGAGGAAACTGATTAGTAAGCTCTCCATTCTGCACAGACTGCCAAAACGAAGTTTGTTGTCCACCAGAAACACATAATTCACATCACACAGAGACTGAAACCCTAAGTGAGACTGGAATTTATGGCCAGATTCCCAGATGGAGCTGAGTGAAGACACTGCAGTCCAGCCTTTCATGAGTGTTGTAAAAATTACCTTTCTAAAACTCAGCTGTGCAGTATTGCAGTATAAGAAAAAGATGAGTCTGAGAAAGACACAAATAGTGAAAGGATGCTGGACAGGGACTTCTATGAAACCACACTCCCTCAAGCATTTGTACTGGAGAGACTCTACGTAACAAGTATGGATCTTACTAATCCACAACAACAGATCCTCTTAAGTTCAGGGAGCTGTGAGGACTATATTCTCTAACTTGAACTGATCTTATCAGAGGGTTTAGCTGGGAGAAGAACAATGAACAGATGAGCAGTTAATGTACATCCATCACAATAAAAAAATGTTTGAATTACATGAGTCATAAATTTGGAGTATTCTAATCACAGCTACAAGGCAGAGAAGGAAGGAAATAATGGATTATTTTTAGCTATTCCTATTGTTAAGATTTGCATTTGAAATTGCATGAAGGGCAATCAAGGGTTTGCCTTTTGAAGTCTTTCCCAAATATGACAAGCTACAGCAAATGGATGGATAGCTCATGTGCCTTCATATGACACCTATTATTTCACACATAATGTTTGTCCTCCAAGGTGATTTTATTTTTCATTTTATTAATCCTTATTAATATTAAAGAGAGAATAGTAAAATACTTTCTTTTTATGGAATGTATAAATGCTATATCTAATCACTTCCCAACAATTATCATAAAACAGCAGTGACATTTTCAGCTCTTCAAAATTATGCAAATTATTGAGTGGGTAAGTACAGTAGCTCTTTTCTCTATTAGAGCACTGCTGTTTAAAGTGGTATTGCATGTCGAGGAGGTCAAGGTGTGAGTAGTTTGATTAGAATTATCAACAGTCCATCCCCATGTCTCTGTGCTTCATGAAACTACATGGTACAGATGCCCACTGTCCTTTATTAAATCACATTTGCATTTGTAAATTCATGGCGATGGACTAAAAAAAGTAAAAAAATACCCAAAGGAAAGTGGACAATCCAATCCAGACAGATATTGGGTTTTACTCCACAGTACCATCATTCAGTTTACAAGTATGAAGTCTCCATGCTTCCTGTTAAAGCATGAGAAAACAAACAAACAAGCAAACAAACAAACTGGAGAGGAGGATTTGCAATATTAAATCTAGATCGGATTTTGAAGCCATAAGTTCATTTTGTTCTGCATAAGCAAAACGCTTTCTCTCGTCATAAAGTCATATGATTACAGAGTTACTCAGCTCTGGGGTGGTAGACCTGAATGACAAAACTGGAAAGAGTGGACCACAGTCCTTTCCTGTTCTGTTCAGCTTTGGAATGATGTAAACACATTTCCATTCACTTGGAGGTCAGTTTCAAAGATAACGGACAAAAAGCACATCCACTGTTTTCCAGCATAGCAGACATAGTACAATAGTTCTTTTCAAATCCCCAAAGAGGCAATACTTTCCTTCACCCCTTTCCTTTCTGCCTTAGTTACCCAGCCTATGAACACCCACAGCAAAGCTGCTGCTCTAGACTGCTCCACATCATCCTAGTCATGCTCATCCAGCTTGGGTTTCTCCTATCTGTTTTCTGGAGTGTTTGTTTACTTGTCTTGTTTGCCTTCTGGTACCTTTGTCTTCAGCTCCAGCTCTGCTGATGCCCTGGAAGAAAGTTCTAACTCGATCTCACAGCAGAACATGGGTGATTCAGGCACTTGCTGTTGAACCTCGTGATCATATACCAGTGTACACACAACATATATTGCAGCTTTCCTCAGAGGTACCAACAAGAGGAATGAAAGTGGCGTTGGTATGAGGTTGTGCCTGAGGGAAAAAGCCGTGGTCATCAGCATCACTCTCTGGTTCAAGCAAATCCTGTTCCTGGCTTTGGAGTATCTCTGCACAAAGACATTTGAGGGTATCTCACTAACACTCACTAGGCAGCGCAGACATACCTTTAAATTGTATACTATCAGAGATGGCATTTCTATCTTGATCTGTTTATAGGATCCAGTACTAGGTCCATTCAAGAGACTTTTAGTTGACTATAAAAGTCTACATACAATTAACAGCATGAAGCAAAAGCAAGTCAAACATAAAAGAGGCCAGTTCTTCATTCTTTGAAAACTACTGGTTGCTTTTCATGTCCGTTAAATGGCAGTATCACTCCCTTGAACAATCTACATATGAAGTCTGTTAACACTGCCCAGTGCACATTCCTGGTCTCTCCCCCAATGTCTCATTGAGATATTAAATTCTAATAGCTAAAAGGTCTATTTTATTTTCTAGCAGTTGGACAGATGGATTTTTTCAAGTTTTTCAATAGAAGAAATAAAGCCAACTATACTCTTATCTTTTATTTTCAATTTAGGCTCAGAAATTAAAATTTCTACCATATAATTGAACCTAAATTATCTACAACTTCCAAGATATTTTCATTCTGTGTAACCATACTATGAACATAAAACCAAGGCTATGATCAAGTACAGGTCAACTATTATCAGTGAATAGTACATTATACTACACTGAAGTATTTTCCTCCATTTTAGCTGCTTTTCCAAATGATTCATGATCACAATGGACTTCTATACAGTCTGTTCAAGAAAAATGAAATGTCTCTCCTTCCAAAGTAATGCTGTAGCATTCATTGCCAGTTCATGCAAGCAGAAAGCAAACTATAGCATAAAAGCTCTTCCTATGTATGAAAAAAAATACTAGTTCATTCAAGAAAAGTGAATATAAACAGAAAATTGATTTACACTTTTTTATAGAAACATGCAATATATTCTAATAATTTTGGAGTGTTCTTTTCCTTCATTTTTCTTTCTTCCACATTGAAAATCATATTCTGTAATACAAGCCCCAGCCTGAACATAATATATTACATTCTTAAGGCAGAATCGGACTTATTTGCATATTCGTTTGTGTGCTTTGCATATCCCACAAATTTACTGAAATAATTGATATCTGTCTTGCAGTCATTTACTGCCCTCCCTGCCTCCAAAGCCTTGACTACAGAACTTGAACTCGATAGTGAGATACAAAGACAACACATAGTAATATCTGAAATCCACAAAAGAGCAAGAAGGTGAGTTTATGCAAATGAATGAAAAAGTGTCAGTGCTCAGACACCAGACAGCTCAGTCATCCACACTATTAAGCTGTTAAATGTCTTTTGGCACACTTTAGTCAGGGTCCAAGTTAGCACTCTCCTAAGGAGTTCCCAGGGATAGTCAGGGGTCAGAACCAAAAAGGGCAATTCCCATTCAACAGCTGAGATGCAGCCTCCTGGGTTTGAAAGATGAGTGTTTAGTAGGATGTATGTGGCTAGATGGTGCCAGTTGGCCTCAGGGTAGAAAAAAGTGTTGCCCTGACTATTTAATTTCCTGGTATAGCTGCTGTTTCATGCTCCTGCCTATTTTCAGAGACAGAAACAAAGTCTGTACTTTTCCCTATCATAAGGAAAACCCACTGCTGTTGATGACATTTGTGTTATGTGTGAAATTGGCAGGATGTAAACAAATAGGAAAACAACAGAAGGTATTGTCCAAGCTCCATCACTTTAACAGCTGGTTCAAAGCAAAAATTGCACTGTGAGTAAAGAACTTCTGAAACTAGAGATATGGAGGCTTGTCTACCCCTTGCAGACAGTCTTTTGAGTCCCATGCAGGGAGAACTGTCACATTCTGAACAATACAAAGTGATTTTTTTTCATCCATCTAGTCTCCATCCGTAGGAGTATGCATTCCATGTTACATTACAGGTATGACACACCTGTACTTTCACCACACTTTGATGCAGTATCCCTCTATGTCCATTGGTTGCACTGGAAGCAATGTTATGGCAACCCTCTTTGTAGGTACCATGAAAGATAAGACAAAGCAATATTGTTGCTAATACTAGACATACTTTAAGAGATCATAATACAGCTGCAATAATGAATGGAGAATGAGAAAGACTTGAAAGTGTACATGAAAACATGAAGCCAAAGAAGAAATGTTCAAGAGAAAATTAATACATAAACCTCACGCCTTAAGAGTAGGTACTTAACTTTGGGGGCAGGAAGGGTGGGGGCTGCTAGGAGTATTCTCCATGCTTAAGCATTTAATCTGGTTTGTTTGGGTTTTTTTCCCACACAAAAGTCTACCACTGTTTTATTTTGGTTTGGGTTTTTTTCCCCAATGATAAAAGCATTTATTCAAGAAATATCCCAATTCAGATCTTATCTGAGAGCACTTAAGGTTTCATGCCCTACATAGCAATTGGCAGAAATTCTCTCACACAGTTAATTTCTCATTTGAGTTTGATATTTCCTGGAGTTTAAAAACAAATGTGAGTAATTTAGGTTTTAAGTTCCCACCTTGAAAGGTGGTTGTGTTTTCTTCTGGAAAGCAGAGCCCATAGCACTTGCACTTAGATTGAAAGAGTATTTTACTGAATCTGAGTTGTAGTAGCTCTGACAAAGTTGTTTGTTCAGTCTGTAGAAGACCAATGCTGATATAGAGATTTAAAACAATATGTGCATATTTTTCTTCTTATTTTTGTGTTTGACATTTAGGCAAGGAAAAAAAAAAAAAAAAAGGAAAAAAAAAAGGAAGAAGTTCTGTTCATTTCAACACATGCAAGTTGGTCTTCAGAACCTAGACCCTCACTAATCCTCTAAAAGTGAACCTGCCCACCTACCTTCCAATACTGTCTGCTCCAAGCACTGAAATTTGAACATGCATTAGCCATGCTCTGAAATTTGTTTGCATATACACATATGTAGAAATACCAGCTTTGGAAATAAACCCATGTAATTCTTAGAGTGAATCTGAGGATTCACCTGCACTGATAAGTTCAACAGGGTCAAAGTACAAGGATGAACACTTACATGTGGTTATCCATGCTGCAAAATGAGGAGGAACTGGGCAGGTTTGATCCACATGCATAATAACAAACACTGGAGAGAGCAAACTCTGGAGCACCACACTGTGTCTTTTTGTTGAAAGTAATGTTCCTTCTCTCAGTTTTTGCTTGGTGGTCTGAGCACTCTGCCAGATATGGGACATAAGGGTGAGCTGAGGGGACTGGAGTCCCTCACAGTCCTTAGGCAAAAGGTGACAAGAGAGTGATGAGTGGTCAATGACATCCTGTTATTTTTTAAGGGAACATTCCTGTTAGGGGTTAGCAGTAGAATGTAGCTCACATTTCTTGATATTTCCTTGCACTTTGAGAAGAAAAATTGTGCTTAATTTAAGCAGACTGAATCACCCTATAGCTTTCTTCATGGACTTTATTGGGAATGTGGATTCCTATGGACTCGATGAAGATGAAGCACCACTGTATCTAGGTGCCGAGGTTACATACAAACCAAGGCTTTCTGCTTACTACAGACCATATGGCAAAATTCAATTTCTTTGGAACTGTGTTCCTTTGAACTAGCTTGCCTTTTAACTCCACTGCTGTTATGACTGAAACTTGAAAGCTAACCCTCCCTTTTTGCTCCTAAAAAAAAAAAAAAAAAAAAAAAGTACTTCACCAGCTCACCTTTTCACTAAATTCTTTTAGTCTGTTTTAGTTTCTGTCAAAAGCACATAAACTTCATGTACCAAAAAGGAGGAAAACTAGAAACTCCCTTCAGCATTTTGCTAAAATGTTTGTCTTTTAAAAGCTTCATACTACTCTGAATGGTACTGTATCCAATTCATTTTTGAGTGAGATCCTATATTGCTATTCTTTTAAATCAATTTCTCCCCAGACTCAGTGGACTAGTGACTGAAATCTGAAAGCTTTGGAGAAAAATGTCTACAATAATATTAAAGAAAATGTTCATCCCATTTACTGCAAGTCCAGAGTCTGTTTCAGTGAATTTTTCTCCATCCTGAGTCCTTTAAGCTTCATGAGACTAAACAATTTGTCTTAAAAAATAGTATTACTTTGATAGATCACTGACACAGAACATGAAGTTTACAAATTACTGGACTTTATCTTTCTTATGACATCCTGAATGGTTTTAATCCACAGCCAAGTTCGGACATGTCATCATTGCTCAAACTTTCTTCACAGCTTTGTAAAGTTACAGCCTCTTGTGCAGACATTTGCCTTTGTAATGTGGATATGAAACATTGCTCACATTAAATTATCTCTGTACCTAGCACAATAGCATTAACAGCAAGCCAACCCATAAAGCTGGGGAAAGGTAGGGTTTTTTATTCCTAAGAATGGAATGCAAAGTCATCTTACTCATGCTAATATTGTGCCATTACAACTCATTGGGCTTCAATGGAGATCCTCCTGAATTACTTCAGATAGATTAAACTTAAGTCTCTAAATCTTATATTTATGGAATATCACTCATCCAGCAATCTTAAAGCACTTCAGGAACATTAGTTTAAGCTCCAGAATCTCTCCTCTGATGGTTTCCCAAGAGGAAAATAAATTATACTACAACTGGTTCATGAGCATTTAAATTGGCACCCGGGAATATTCTCCAAATTTGTGAAAGATCACAGAGCAAATCATCAGCAGGGTCAGATACAGAGCCAAATGTCTCACCTGCTCTCTTGGGCTCTGGTACTAGCCATTATATTCTCATTTGGAACAATGGATTTAAACTCTTATAGATTATTACTTTTATCTTAAACTCTTTCTTACCTCGTCTGGCTGCTGAGTTCTCAGTCGGGCCATTTAACCTAAGTGCCTGTTCTAGTAATTCGTTCCATTAAAACAGAAATCAGACTACATTACCCAGAACACACTTAAGGTTTCTACAACCCGGCTCAGTCAGAGTTGTAGCCTGCCAATGTTCTCTCTACACAGTTTCCTACTAAAACCAAGTGGGAGTTCAACGTTAAAATTCATGAATACACATTTTTATACAAATCCAACAGCCAGTATCGGAATATCAGGTAATTTAGTTAGGCAAGCACTTACTTATGCATGTTGAGTTAGATATTTCATTAGCCAGGGCTAATTCCTAGGATGGTACTAGAAAGCTGCTTAAATTCTTTCTCCGTCTGTGTAGTGTTCTTCTGTAATAACACAGACTTCCTTTTCTTTGGTTGAAGGTCATCCTTGCTGTTTGAAATAATCTGGCAATGAGGAGCATGGGTTGCTTTGTGTGTGTGGTTCCTAATCATTTGAAGACATTAATTTATCATAAGAAAGCTAGGCAATTCTGTAAATTAATATTTGGGGGGGAGGGGGGGGGGCAGGAATCCCAGGATAACCTTAATACCGGTTTTACTAAAGCCTTAAGAAAATAAGTTACTTTTTGTCATTGCTACCTCTGAAGGAAGTTTGGAGCTGTGAGACGAGGTAGGTGCTAGCTGGGAAAGCTTCATTTAAAGAAGTTACATAGATGGTCCCTCAAGGCAAAATCACAGTCTTACTTTCCCAGTGGAGGCAGTGGAACCAGCAAAACTGATTCTAAAGTAGTCTTCCCCAGCTCTTCCTTCCACCACTTCTGCTTCATCTGCTGCCATGGCATGAACATGACTCAGTACCAGCTATTTGTCCTGAGAGCAGCAAAATTAAATTTTACCTACACTGCCTTGAACTGACTCTGAGCACACACCTTTGCTTTGTAAATTCAACAGCCAAGGAATATGCATGCCTTACTAGTCCACAGTCCTGCAGATACTTGAATGCCCCAAACACTCATGTACAAATGTGTGTATTTGCAAGACCTGAGCTCTATAAGAATAAGCGTAATCAAATTCAGACAGCATTTGCTTGCCAATTACTGGCAGATTTGCACCATTTATGGTCAGTCTGTTATTACATAGCACTACAAATTGAATTTGTTACAGAAAATGTTAGGAAGGAAGGATCTTTGGCTTCAATTTATCCAGAACAAATGGGCAAATGGAAAAAATCAAATCTGAATTTGTAGTTACAAGGCAATTTGGCCAAATGTTAGGCTATACTGTCCTATCTGTGGAGCAAAACATCATCCAAACTATCTCAGTGCATTGAGATTACATAATTTGATAATAACATCTAGCACTGTGGTGGCACAAGCAGCCTGGTGTTCAGGACATTCTTGAATTTTGTTTAAAAGCCCTTTTTCTTTTAGTGCAACTATGTTTGTTGATTTAGATCATGCAATTATGATGTAAAAATGAAAGAAGCTGTCCAAAATGGGAGGAAAGATGCCTATGGTATAGCTGATTTGCCAGCTGCGTTGATTACTGTACAAATGCTCAGCACGTTTTCCTTCTCCAGGAGATTTTATCTTGAAAGACTATGCAAACAGACAGACAGACAAACACATACACACATGCAGAGTTAATCTGTATTTTAAAATAGCTAGGGAATAAAAATACCCACTGAATAATGTGCATTTGCACTATAATACATGAAAGTAATTTCATTAGTTGGGAAGAAGGTAGTTTTATCATTTCTCCTCTCTAGACTAAACCATCCCAGTTCTCTCAGTTTTTCCTCATTTGAGAGATGCTCCAGGTCCTTAGCTGTCTTACTGGCCCTTTGCTGGGCTCTCTCCGGTAGTTCCATACCTCTTCATACCATATAGAGAAGGAGAAACTCTCAGCGCAGAAGTATTGTCGGCACCTGCAAAGAGGACGTATCCCACTGCAAAACTGGCATGGGTCTTCCGATATCTTGTATAGGATTCCTTTCACCTGACTTCATGGATAAGATCCTCTTTAAACTAATGACACCTAAATTCAAGTCAACCTGGAACGATCTAAATGTGTGTTGGGAGGTGGAATTCAACAGTTCAAACACAGTTGTCTAGAGATGCTCTAGGAGACTCCACCTAGCTCCAGCTATTACTAACTCAAGAAGGGCATTTCTGTTAATTACCTTGTCATATTTGGTGTGGATATCTTGAATTCTTTGGGCTTGTCTCAGATGTAGCTCTGTGGCTAACAGAAGCAATCTTCCTACCACTAAAATCATCAGTGAAGATGTTTGCATTAAAGCTGGTTACTCAAGCTATCCTGCAGTTTTTCTTAGTAGTCACTGGAGAAAATGAGGTCATTCTTGCATATAGTTTGCCCAGTATTTCTCATGAAGTGACTCCTTCCTCCCTCAAAAAAAAGAGAAGACTTTCCTGTTTTGTCAGAGAGATTCTGTTCTTCATTTCCACACCTGAAGTACTTCATTGTGCATGTTACCATCCACTTTGCAAAACCATAGATGTCTAACTGCTTTTTCCAGGATTTTTCATCCACACATTTCACCAGGGCTTGTAGGTGCACAGCACCTGCTTCTTGATGCTGCAGTAAGATGAGCTTCTCCATGTCTTTCTTAGTGAATTGCAGATGGCTGTTGCCACCCTCTGGGCAGTCACAGGAAACTGTTTGAAAGAAGGCTAGCTCCCAGTTGTTCAGGAAGGGCATGTCAAATCAGTGTAAGACAATAGGCTGGAAGTCAGTAGAAGTATAACCCTGTTCCAATCTGTATTGTCTCTGAGTTGAAAAACTGTAATGAGAAAAAGGGATTATTAATTTTCATGTGTTAAAATGACAGCTTGTATTTTTTCTGTATATGGCACATCATAGAACAATGTATACTTAGGTAGGTGCTAAGTATAACATAACCTTTCTATCCATTTTGCCCAAATCTTGACTAACTGGTGGGAAAGAACAGAGTGTTTCTAGCTAGAGTGAGGACAGTGTGAAGTCATCATTAACCCCTTAGTGCATATTGTCATGATTTAAAGCAATGGACAAATACAAGGTTCAGCAAAACTTTGAGGGACAATTTATTGTCCATAATAAAAGTTTATAGAATATATTGATGGGACTGCTTTCAAAATGTTTAATTTTTAAAGTTTCTGAAGTTGACCCTGAAAATATCCCTCACCCCTTCTCATTCCTTCCTGTGATCAAACATTCTCAGTCATCACAAACTGTGCACATCGAATGTGATTTCTCTTAACATCTCATACAAAACACAGTCACCTTGCAATTTTAACCACATACAAAAAGAAACAAACAAAAAATCCTATTGCTTATTGCTATCAAATTGAAAACATAAGCTGACAGAGCAGGAAAACTCATCAGACCTTCATTTTAATCTTCTTCTTTCTGACTCTTTCCAGCTCTGTTTAGGTTTCACTTCTTTTACACCTTTCGTATAATTTATCATGCATTTTTATAGCTGACTTGTGCTCTGCATAGTGGTGTGTCATTGTAGCAGAGTTGTCTATCTGTGGGAACGGGAATCCTCGTCACAGATATGCCAAGAACTTCACCTGGCCTGATGTTATGCTGTTCTCTTGAAGACGTACAAATTCTTATTCTTTAGAAAGTTTAGTTATAATCTTTCTGTTTACTTGTTTCATGACTCAACATGATGGGATGGGAGAAGGGAAATCTATGAGTCAAATTTCCAGAACTGCACAGCTTCATTTTCAGTTCTGGCCACTGTTCCTTATCATACTTGAGTTCCACAGTCCTGCCTGTTACTTGACTTGACAGTTAAAGAAAAGAACAGAGGTACAAGTACTGTTTACTTTCCCAGACAAATACAAAATAGACTTCAGTGGAGTATATGTCTGATGGGAGACTACAGCTTTCAGTTTAGGTGAAGGCAGAATCATACTGAACATCAGAATGTATTGTCAGGATTGGTGATTTGATAACAACTAATGAGAAGTGTGTTAGAACTGCGCATACATAAGCTGTGTGCTGTTGTCAACATGCTGGAGGGAAGGGCTGCCATCCAGAGGGACTTTAACAAGCTTGAGAGGTGGACCTATGCAAAGTACATGAAGTTCAACAAGGCCACATGTAAGGTCCTGCACCTGGGTCAGGACAATCCCAAGCACAAATACAAGCTGGGCAATGAGTTAATTGAGAGCAGCCCTATGTAGAAAAAATTGGGGGTGTTGGTAGATGAAAAACTTGGTGGTGTTGGTAGATGAAAAACTGAATACAAGCCAGGAAACATGCATCTCATCAGGCCCCATGGACTTCTGCACCTTCAGGTTCCTTAGATGGTGTCAAAACTGATATTTTCCTATAGTGAGTGGTTCTTCATTCTCCAGTCCCTGCTTTTGCCTTCTGGAGCTTGGGCAGTGTGGCTGGAGTACCTGATGGTGACGACTGAGGCAAAAAACTCATTGACTTCCTCTCAGGCTACCTGGCCTTGCTTTTACCCTCTGTAGGCTTCTTTTTTGTGTTTAAGTTTGGCCAGGAGTTCCTCATTCATCCATGCAGGAATTATGGTGGTTTTGCCTGGTGTATTTTTTTGTCAGAATGCATAACTCCTGAGGTTGGAGGAAGTGATCCTTGAATATTATCCATCTTTCTTGGGCCCCTCTTCCCTTGAGGGCTTGATCCCATGGCACTCTACCAAGCAGATCCTTTAAGAGGCCAAAGACTGCTTTCCCGAAGTCCAGGATAGTGAGTTTAGTGTGCGCCCTCCTTGCTAGCCCAAAGATCTTGAACTCCATCATCTCATGGTCACTTCAGTCAAGGCAGCCCTTGACCAGCCACTCTCTGTTGTTGAGAACAGTATCCTCCATTAGTTTTTCACAAGTTCTGGTGTGATACACTGTCAGTGAGTGTTACATGACATACTCGGTGCACTATCTCCATCAGCTGAGAATGTGTTACTTCCTCTTCTCCTCCTCAAAATTCATCCTGCAAAGAATCATATTTCGAACATATCCTAGTTCTTTATCACATTATTATCACATAAAGATTCAAGAGCTGGATGTACTCAGATATATTCAGGAATTAATTGTCTTTGTGACATCGGCACCCTTGGGTAGCTACAGAAGATGCCAAATACAAAAAAGGCTTAAACAAATTCAGACTACTCAGGCTCTTCTGTTCATCTGCTTCCTGACTGCTGAAAGTCAACAAAAGTTCCCTAAGCAAGTTCTTTTGCACATGTCTTGATGTCTTAGGAGAACTGAGAAACTCATCAGATATCTGACATGCAAGTTGGCTTAGGCTTCACTAAGGGGAAATCCTGCCCGACAAACCTAGTGGCTTTCTACGACAGAGGGACTGCATCAGTGGACAAGGGATGACCTGTGGATGTGATCTATCTGGACTTCTGCAAGGCCTTTGACACGGTCCCCC
>JAAGNO010026562.1:50301-79716 GCA_033439905.1 Ceryle rudis
GAGGATGTCCCTGCTCTCAGCAGGGGGGTTGGACTAGGTGACCTCTAGAGGTCCCTTCCAACCCAGACATTTCTATGCTTCTACGCAAGTCCAGTCAACTAGATCCTCCTTTATTTAAGTATCCTAATGTTTTCAAACCTAGGGTTGGATTCATAGAAACATAGTCAATCTCCTCCTCAGCCTCCCTGATGCTCCTAAGCCTTTCCACTTCAGCTTGCAGCCTTTCAACTTCAGCTTGCAGCTGTGCTGCTCGGCTGAGCAGATCATCAACTTGCTCACACTGCACAGAGCTTCCCGCTACCAGGGAGAGGCTGAGGCATTCTTTGCATCCTGCAACCTGAACCATCATGTTCTCCTGTGGGAGCTCCTTCTGAGTTCCCACCTCTATCCCGTCCAGCATCAGGAGCACAGCCTTCTTTTGCTGTGTGGAGACCATTATTCTAGGACTGTAGTAATACTGATTTATTGTTGGTGTTGGTTAGTTGTTTATTTGGTCTATTTTTTTTTATTCTATTTTATTTGTTTGCCCAGCCCCAACGTGCACGCTGCTGATGGTGTTTGCCGAGAAGGCTGTAGCTGTCTCTCTGCCTGTGATATGGCAGTGCTTCCGGTTTCACCGTGTTTAAATCTCCCGCAGCTTCCCAGCAATGCCCCCCGTCTGCATCATTCTCAAGAGCACACCCATGAGAGCTGCAGAATCTGCCGCTCTTCACTGTCTCTCTGGGTCCCCCCATGCCAACGAAACTCCCTGTTCAAAAGGAAAAGTAAAGCAGGCACCACAGAGCCCATCAGTGCCAGAGATGGTCCCGTTGTCTCTCTGCCTGCAGTATGGCCATATTCATCCCATATAACCTGAGCATCTAGAAATGAACCATCTTCTTATTGACCTTAACTCTCTACTATTGATGGAGTCAAGCACCCATGCAGACTGGTCCATCTCATCCACAGATATCCCTTATAAATCACTCTGTGACAATATGTGTCCTCCACTGACTAGAAAGAGACATTAGCAAGTTTAGGAAGCAATTCTATGCACCATTATGCTTGGCACAATAATACTGATGCAAGATATAGTAATCTGCTCAACCTCCTGTCCTGTACCCTCTACTCTCTTAACTAACACTGAAAGAACTGATGTCTTTTTCTGAGTTATATTTTTAGGTTCATGCTTTAAATCAATGTTACTGATAAACCAAGTATGTTACCAAATTAGAGCTTTGTACCTTGATAACTAACTTGTCAACATTTGCATGCAATGACTCTTACCAATGCACACACTAATCTATGGATCAGAAGATTTGTCAGGAAGTCTGGAAGTCATAGAAATCATATTTTTCTCTAATGGACTTATTTCTGATATATTTAAATCCCAGTGGTCAAAAACCAAATGACAAAATTTGCTGGTGCTTTGGACTGGGGACAGTCCCCAGCTCCTCTTGAAGCCCTTCCACAACAAAGAAAATAATAGTTTAGGGTTTTTTTAAATGGCCTAATTATTATTTCAATAATAGAAATGACAAGGTTTCTAAGTGCTAACTGATTTTAAATGGCTTCATTTCCAGTAGGTTAGTGTTTGATCTTCCTGTTTGAGGCACCCACTTTCCTCAAGGAAAATAAAGGTGACCAATACATGCTCTGTTCTCAAAGTAAGGTACCTTGAAGTTAAAATATCAGGAGCAAGCTATACAGTGATTGATCTCTTTAGACTTACCTTTGCTTCAAAGATAATCCAATATGCTAAAGTAGACACAAGTTTTCAAATACCTCTCAAATATTGGGAAACATCAACTGGGGAATGAAGATGTCCTAGATCAGTTTAATTCCCTAGTTTGAAAAAAAAAAATATTTATTTGAATGAACACTAATTATAAGTGAGGAAAGATAAGCTATGGATTCAACAGAGGGGAAAAAGGGTAATGCTTTTAAAATGTAGCCTGATTAATGAGGCTGTCATAAAACTTATTTATAGGTATGCTGTACAAAGTATCATAATCTCTGGAAAGATTTACAGTAAATTAAAGCCATCGGAGTTTAGAAATCATAAAACTGAACTGACTCAAAAGGATATTCCATACAGGTCAATCAGAGGATTATAGCTGAGGCAGAGAAGTTGTAAAGAGCAAGTATTCTCAAACTTTTCCAGAGCGTGGGTCACATTTCAACCCCTTGACTCTCGCTTTCCCATCCTCCTAGTCACCACACAGAATATTTCACAGCTACACATCAGCCTTGTGTAACAACTGTAACTGTCTTCTTTGAATAGTGGAATTCAGAAACTATTTATTATAATTTTATTTGGTTTTAAGATAGCAACTGGAAATGCAGAAAAACCTGTGCTTTGCTAGGCAGTTCTCTATGGACCTCCAGCAACTGCTCCAGGAATCTATAATGGTGCATGGTCACAGCTGGGAAATATTCTTTTGAAAAAAACCCGAGTAAGTGAATGGATAGACCTTGTAGTATGTGGTGAATGTCACTAAACATAAGAAACAAAATTTCCTCTACAACGATGTACATGGAGCATTTAGAAAAAAATAAAACTGGGATATTTGGGATATTATAAATAATGTAAAGGAAGAACACTGATAGAAACAGAGACTCAGGCATACAGAAGCAGACACAGATCATCACTGTCTCCCATAACAACATTGTAGGTAAGCTCAGGAAATGTGGGTTAGAAGAGGGGGCGGTGAGGTGAATTCAGAATTGTCTAAACAAGAGAGCTCAGAGGGTTGTGATCAGTGAAACAGAGTCCAATTGGCAACCTGTAGCTCGTGGTGTTCCCAAGGGATCAGTACTGGGTCCAGTCTCATTCAACATCTTCATCAATGGCCTGGATGAAGGGATAGAGTGCACCCTCAGCAAGTTTGCTGATGATACAAAACTTGGAGGAAACCTTGGAGCCCTGGTGGACAATACGTCTGTGGAGCTATTGTCCAATAGGTCGGACCCGATGATCTCCAGAGGTGCCTTCCAACCCCTACCATGCTATGATTCTGTGATCCGGCAAAGGAATCAATCCAGGATCTCTTTTTAAGAATGACAAGTGCCTTTAATGTAAACAGCCTTTAAATACTGGCTCCTTGAAATCTAAAAGGCCATCTGAACTATCACAAATCGAGTGGGGGACAGATAAGCCTTTTGTAATTGTAAATCTGCATCAGAGCGGATACTTCAAGGGGCAGAGAGGGAAAAAAAGCAATCTCAAAGAACTGTGCATGAAGCTGAATATCTGGTTGTGCTCCAGGAGTGAAAAGGATGAAAATCACCATCTATTAGATTCAATGAGAATTTAATACAAAGTCAAAAAAAAAAAAAAAAAAAGTACTTTGAAACTATTGATTTCGAAGCCTACCATAATGTCTTTGGATATCAATATAATATCTGATGATACCAATGTTTGCCTCTTGTTCTTTTACAATTTCTATAGATGTTAACTCACAGGCAGCCTTGCTGGCACAAGAACATAATAGCATATAGGATTTTGGCTATATTGAGCACTGGATAATTTTGATGACTTCTAAAACCCTTCAGCCTAGAAGTGCTTTATTTTCAGGTTCCACTATAATTAGTTACAAAGGTTATTTGAGTGAGATGTAAGGCAAGGCTGGAAGTTTATTGTTATATGAAATCAATTTCACCTTTTTTTCTTGCTCTAATATTTTCTTTTCATTCTATATGAAGAAATAGACAGCCATGTACCAACAATGACTTGTTCAGTAGTTCCAACATTGCATTCAGAAACAATGAAGAAATTCAGCTGATGCCAGCTTTTGGTTGAATAGTTCTCTGCATCTGTGAGGCTGTGTCTCCTCCTACATTACATATTCAAAGCATAGCCAGCTTCTTCAGTTTGAAGGAAGATACTGCTGACCTACATAAACTTCTCATGCTTTAACTGAAGTCTGAGCAGAGGCAGCACATCCCACCAGCTCTATTCATTCTCTGAGATTTGAATAGGCTGATACATTACTGATACTCCATATTTTGCAAGATCAGAAGAAAAAGGATGTACCTCCAGAAAACCTGGTCTAATTTTATAGTGCAAGAATTCTAAAACAATGGTCCTGAGAAACCACAGTGTATCCCATGCTCTTAAGTGCATTCCAGCAGAAGCAGAATGGAGTCTTGGTTTAAGAACCATGTTAGAGAATTGAAATTTACTCAGGGATGCCACGGACATCATAGTTACTAACAGAAGAAGTAAGTTCCCATCCACTTACTTCTCTCTGATACACAATGCATGATTGTCTCAATTACTTCTATTCCACATTCTGAAATTATTATGGTTTTGTGTTATTTTGCTCAAGTGAAACTTGGCAGATAGAAAATGACCTAACCTGAGATGGATTTGTGTGCACATGCTTGCACATATACATACAATGAGGAAAAATAAGATAAATTTTAAAGCTGAAAAAATATGCCTTTAACAATTGCTTACGTTCTGACTTGAAAAGATAGCTGCTGAAAGCATATCAGTGATTAGTCTCTTGACCTTTCTTCAACTTGAAGTCATCAGCTATTTTTTGCCACTGATAATAATAATAACCTTTATTTTATGAGGTGACTGACAGAAAATCCTTTGAGATCACGGTCTTTCACACGAGCAACATGCTTATAAAAGAAGTCATATTTAGTAGGCTCAATACAGTGAAATTAATTCAGAATTTTTACATCAAATATTAGAGACATCAAACACTGTCTTTGACAAAAAAAAAAAAAAAAAGAACATTCAAAATTACTTTTAAAGGAAAAAGCTGTAGCGGAATGTTGGGCAGCAGAACAACAGACTAGAAAAAATTATTTCCCCTTTACTCCATTATTTTTTAACAGAGAAGGTAGGAAGTTTCTGAAAGTTTTCTTTTCATTTGCTGCATTTTGAAAGCGGAAGAAGAGGGAAACCAGAGACTGTATGAACTGTCACAGGGAATGTCCTATCTTTAACAATGGCCAGTTCTGAATCCTTAGATACGAACACTATTATACTTCATTTAAGAGGAGGGGATTTCTTCCTAATCACAGCCAGCAATCATCTCATGACCTGAAGCTGCAGTGGCTGCCCCTTTCACAATTTCATTCTTCCGAGTGTAATTGCATATGTTACTCTAGACCAGACTTGAATGGAAGTCCCTTTAAGGGAAACTCCAGGAGGTGGAGCTGATAATAGGGTAGGTGGCTCTCATTCCTCAGAGTCATTATTGAATCAATCAGACAATATAGTGTTAGGGGTCACAACGCAACTAGCAGTGCACTGTTCTGAATGAAAAGTAAAGCCAAAGCTCTGAATAACTGTGGCCATCAGACAGTATTTTTTTTTTCAAGACTGAAGGAGATTCCTCCAGCAAGACCTAACCCAAGGTACTGTCCTTTGCCTTCCTGTTAGTTCAGTCAGTCCCTTAGCCTATATTAGTAGTACATAGGAGGTCTACATGCGTTTAAATACCATTCTCCTTTCCCAGTGGAAGGAGCTGCAATTCACTAGTGGTATTTTCAGTTTTGCAGAAGCGTTTAAGCCAACCTGTTAAAACATTATAATCATCATTTACCTGGAGGCCTATAGTGAGATGTGGAACAGAAGAGCCAGCATGAACACTGGGATGATCAGGAACTGTTTACAGACTTATCTGAGGGAACATCTCCTTTACCAATAACTGTATACCAAGCTAAAGGCTTTGAAATGTATAAAACTAGTAAGAAGATGAAATGAAGTTATTAGCTCTCCTAGGTACTAGTCAATTATAGTGAAGCATTCATTGATCAAAGCTGGGATCTTAATGGGCTTGAAGAATCCAATAACTAAATCCCACTGAAATGAAGAAAAAGAAAAAAAAAAAAAAAAAATCCCAGCCTAAATTTTTAATTTGTATTTGGGGTTGGAGGAAAATATATATGCCAGCTGAAAGGACTCGACATAAGACAGCCATGTCTGAGTTGTACAAAATAGTGTAACATATATGAGTACTGTACACATTTCAGCATTGTAATCTTCAACCCACATAGCCAGAGAAGGATTCAATAGTCAAATGACCCTATCATGTGGCTGATATCAGTCTCCACAGACTCTCAAGCAGCCACTGGACATATCAACACCACTCAGGGAACTCTGTCACTGGTTTTCTGCAAGCCAATTCTTGGTGTCTCACTTTCCTCATGTGCAAATATGAAGATATTTTTACTTGAAAATTGTTTTGAGAGCTACTAATGAAAGCACCAGACATTTTATATATATATATATATATATATGTGGGTTTTACTACAATCTAAACAGAACCACTTTTCATTCATGTGCAATTTACTTTGAAGAGTCAGCATCTGTTTCTAGTTATGGATCATACCAGAATATCAGAAATCCAGCTTGTAGCATTTTTTAATATAGAAAAAACCCATTTAAAACCATTTTGAATGTTGCTAAAATACACTACTATTTTTTTCCCACCTCTTAAGTTTTGAATACACATGGGAACTTGAGAGATCAGATCTAAATTGAGTGGATCAGCAAAGTGTACTAGAGTCAATGAAGTTACGCAGGTTTACATTATCTAAGAGTATGGCACAAAGTGATAAGGATTGACAGAAGAAAAACTGTGCATACACAGCCCACCTTAAAACACATTTCTTAAAACTTCTGTAAAATACTATTCTTTCTGCTAAATATGTAATATATGAAGGATACGACCAATTTTTCATGCTTGTATAAAGATGATGCAGTTTTAAACACCTTTGCCGGTCAGACTTAATCTAACCAGCCCAAAGACAAGCTGTTAGAATTGTGTATTGTACAGCACATTTGTGTGTGTCTCTGTGTATTTGCATGTATGTCAACATGAGAAAGAAATCCATTTACAACCGCAAAAAGGCATTAATTAGGTAAAGTACACTTTTTTCTTCAAAACCTCAGATATTTTCTTTTGCTGTTTATTGTTTATTGGAAATAGTCCTTTCCCAAACACCCACAATGGATTTTGCAAATTTTGTGGCTTATGTTGATGGTTTTGCAATTTATACTAGTGTGTAAAATATTCCCAGCACATACACTTAATCAAAACAAGCCCAATTAAGCTCAGTACTCCAGATTCCACCTCATTAGCTTTCTGTTCCTAAAATATAACAGATGTGATTGCTGCGGGCCATGAGTTAAAGACGAATTTTTCAGCTAAGCACTTACAATACAACCTAAAGTTATATGGAGATTTAATTATTACTTTCATTTTCATGGTTTCCTGTAAAAGCTCATTTTTCACTTAATAGCAATAGTATTCCACTACTGCACTTTATCCACAATTACAGAGAAAAGTATCTAAATGAAGAAGAAGTGGGAGTTCAGGGGTCCTATTTTTACTCTTGACCTCACATATTGCTTGGGTGACTTCACAAACTTGCAGAGCTTTTATGCTTTCAAAACTACTGGAATTCAGAAAGGAGTCAGGATCTCGGCTTGCAAAATACCACTTCTGCCTAAAAACTCTGTGCGACCGTGTGAATGATTTTGCAGCGTGTTTACTTGGCATGCTTCAAAAGGATCTGATGGCTTAGCATACCAGCAATAGCTGGCTAGTACTCCCCTCAAGTAGTTCTTGGTACTTCTTAGATGGATTTTAACTGTTTAGAACAACTAGCTTTTGTATAATATCCAATAAATGGAAATATATTATCCTTTTTCAGTAGAAAAAAGGCCAAAGAGGATTACTTTAGGACTGATAGCAGGAATACGAAGGGAAGCACTGCCAAATGTCTGTAGCTGTATTTCTTTGTCAACACCCCTGTGTCAAGCTGATGAATCTCTCCCACACTTTATCCTTGTTATGGGAGCTCAAGTGTGTGATGAATTATGAATAATCTCCATCCAAACCAAAGCAATTCCAGGAATAATCCGGATGCAATGGTCTGACAATTTTCCAGCACAGTTCATCATGGACCTTTCTAAATGAGCTTCCATTAAATGAAATTTCTTTACAGATTCTGTGCTAATGTATTACTCACACCATTCTCTCTTCTAATTTCCCAGAATATTGGAAAGTCAAAGCTACATAGTCAGGACCCACTTTCTCAACTTGTTTAGTCAGTGTGGGTTTTGGCTACACTGAAGGAGCCAAGAAGACAACACTTTCAGGGTCTATGGCGTGTAAGATCTCTCCCAGTGCCTCAGCATCTTGGTTCGGCGAAGCCAACTGTGCATAAAATTGTGCACATAATACATGTTTAATCTTGCAAAAAAGGGGAATAAGCCAGTCCCATTAATATCAGTAGCAATACCAGAGGACCTTAAAAAGGTCTTTAGGTACCTTCTTTGCATAAATTATTACACAAGGTACAAGGCAGGACTAACAATTAAAATTGCACAAACAACCTGATTCACCACTCTTTTTGCAATTCTATATTGGATGACTTTTAAAAAGTCTTTGGTTGCTCTCTCAACAGGGTGAATATCTGAGATAGCTTAATTGAAGTCAATGGAGCTACATATTGACATGAAACAAGTATACTAAACAGGAGGTTAATGCTCAGAAGAAAAGAGTAGCCAAGATTTTTCTTGAAACATTTTCTCATGGTTGAAATCTTTTCCTGTGTGTACTTTTTCACTGCCGCATTCTTCTTTTCTTCACCTCAGAATATTCATCAAAAAAAATGCACATATTTCTTTTGTGGCTTACACTGAAAAGACAACATAGTTTTCTGTTTGTTAAAATGTGGAAGGACATAAATAATGAAAATTTCTAGTGATTAGTCCTTAAGGTCTTTATTTATGGATCCCTGGCACAGATACACTTCAGATAATAGCCCAATTTAATATTTATGATGTGCTAAGTTTCTCTAAATATATAAATTTGGCAATTATCGTGAAAGTTATTCCTTACTTATCTACTTTTGACTTTTAATTAGCAGGATTGCCATTTAATCATTAACAATCTCCCCTTCCAAAATACACCCTACTTGCTACATCTTTGATGAATGTGTCCCCATTGCGTAACTACTCCCACTAAAAGATCTGTCTTAGCTATTCCAATGACCAGCTGTCGTACAAAAATACTAGAACTACAGAACAGTGTCTTGAAGTGATATCTCACACTGTCTGGGCACCCTGCAACTACTCTACTGTTAAGTATCCATCAGCTTTTAGCAGGCCAGGCATTAGGGGACTCACTAAGGTAACCAATGAACTCTCAAATCTTAGTACCCTTTTTAAAAAAATCCAACAAACAATTACAAGACAAAAACCAAAAACAACAAAACAAACCAACGAACAAAAAAAAACCCAAACAAACCCAAACCCAAACCAAACCAACCAACCTGCATGTAGGGAAGGAGGAAGCCTGGCACAGCCTATTTGATTAAACATAATAATATTCAATGTAAAGATTCTCTCTTTTTCCTTGATAATATAAAACAGTGTCACAGAAATTATATCTTTGTTAAAAAGTTCTCTCTAACATTAATCAAGTCATTTCCATAGAGAGATGAAACTACAAGTTCTAACATGTTAACATTCAGCAATGTGTTACTAATAGCATCATTAACACATACCATATATAGCTACACGGAGTGCCTTATGCTGAGCTAGTGCTAAGTCCCAGTTTGTCAAGTTGGGACACAGGAATGGCAAAATGATTTCATTCACTCCACCAGCTAATTAAGTTGGAGCTTAAGGAATGGAAGATGAGAACCATAGCAGGTCTGCTGTGCCATTCCTCCAGGGTGACTTTGTAGGGAATAGTAAAAATACTTAATATAGGCACTGTTGCATGTTAAACGATTGTCAGGGAAGTGCGAGTGGTACAGGTTGAAGAGTGCCATCATTGTGCAGGATTCACTCCTCCCTCTTATCTTTAGAATCATGTTTGCCCATACTGCTATAAAAGAGTTTTTTGGTTTTTGGGGTTTTTTTTTAAATATAGGGGCTCTTGACATCTACTTTAAAACCAAACTGTCTTCCTACAACATGCTGTGTCATGGTGTTTATTGTAGGACTTTGCTCTAAGTACGTGATGCAGGAATTAGGACCCATTCATCTATTTAGGTTTCCTAGTAATTTCCATTATGAAGAAATCTCATGGTCTTCATATTTGAGGAACTCCTACCACCCATCTTTACACCAGTTCTTAGCAAATGAATCAATGCAGTGTGCAGCTTCTCATGCACTTGGTTCACTAGGTTATTTTTTAACCTTACACTGACACTATTATTTTATCACAAAATCTGTGCTGTAGAATGAAATTATAATACACTTTTGCCAACTTCATATTTCTCTAATACCTCCAGCAAGCTTATTATATATAACAGCACTATCTAACTAGGTCCCAGCTCTTCATGCAGTACCTCAGAGTGATGATGTGAGGAGCCATCTGCAAAATATTATGCAGAGAAGCAGGTCTCCATAGTGATATTGCAGTTCCCCCTGTACCAGACACATCTTAATCAATCCCCTTGGTAAGCCCATACATGATTGTTGTTCAGAACTCTGCCTCTCAGTTAAGAAAGTATTTGAAGCATTCTATTTCCTTGTACTTCCTCCTTAGTGCTTGGCTCACTTGAGAACATGCTAAATTAATTCAGTTTAACAAAGCTGAGGTATATATGCTAAGTTAATAAAAAAAAATTAAACTGAATTAATTCACAGTAACACTCTTCTTATTTCCCCTTTAACTTGGGAATTTCATTCCATTCTGTCCTAAGTTTTTTATCTATATTCTTGGTGTAAAATTACGGAGACTGCTAGTACGTCACGTGGCTGCCTGCCTTTTGCCTAGGCGGGGGTTTTTCTTTCTTTTTATTTTTATTTTTCATGTAAAACTTGATTAATAATGACAAACCTAAACATTTTTAAAGATAGCTCATTCTATTGATATGTTTTTGGAAGGCCACTCCTGCCATACCATACAACAGGGTTATCTGGTTGTATCTTGTTTTGGTTTTGATTTGGTGTTGGTTTACCTGGTTGGGTTTGGGGTTTTTTTATCTGGACAGAATGGAGAGCTGGTCAAAGACAAACCTAATGAAGTTCAACAAGGATATGTGTAGAGTCCTACACCTGGGGAGGAACAATACCATGTACTAGTACAGGTTAAGGGCTGACCCGCTGGAAAGCAGCCCCATGGAGAGGGACCTTGGCGTCCTGGTGAACAATAGGTTATCCATGGGACAACAATGTGCCTTAGTGGCCAGAAAGGCCAATGGTATCCTAGGGTGCATTAAGAAGAATGTGTCCAGCAGGTCAAGGGAAGTTCTCCTCCCCCTCTACTCTGCACTAGTGAGACCACATCTGGAATACTGTGTCCAGTTCTGGTCTCCCCAGTTCAAGAGGGACAAGGAGATACTAGAAAGAGTCCAATGGGGGCTACAAGGATGATGAAGGGATGGGAACATCTCTTTTATGATGAAAGGCTGAGAGCCCTGTGGCTGTTTAGCCTGGAGAAGACTGAGAGGGGATCTTATTAATGTTTACAAATATCTGAAAGGTGGGTGTCAAGTAGAAGGGGACAGTCTCTTTTCAGTGGTGCCCTGTGATAGGATGAGGCTCAATGGTCACAAACTGGAATACAGGAATTTCCACCTCACCACAGGGAAAAAATTCCTTCTTGTAAGTGTGACTGAGACTGGAATGGGCTGCCCAGAATGGTTGTAGAATCTCCTTCTCTAGAGACTTTCAAGACCCATCTGGATCTGTTCCTGTGTGGCCTGCCCTGGGTGATTCTCTGCTGTCAGGGGGTTTGGACCCAATGATCTCCAGAGGTGCTTTCCAACCCCTACCATGTTATGATTCTATGATTCTGTGATTCTATGATTATCATTTTGTTATTCGATCAGTTTTGTTACTCCTTCAACATCCTTTTGATTTGTTCCCCCATTTCTAGTTATACCTTATACTGGTTTGAATTAAAAAAAATAAATCAACAGAACTCAGTGGATAATATTTTATAGGCTAAACTTAAGATGCATGCTCAGTACCTATTTTGATACTCCAGCTTCCAGAAATTTTTCTGGTTATTTTTTATATAATAATTTCTCAATATAATAGTTGATTAAGCATCACTTCCATTATAAATTCCTGTAGTCAGGAAACTGAGAAGTTTACGAAGGAGTTCTCTGTATCTTGATACACCAGCCATTAATACCAAATTCAGAGCTGTCAATATTTGAAAACTTTTGTTCAGTTTTCTGTGCTTATAGATGTAAAAGAGAAAACTGTTTTTCTGAAAATGCTGTCCTAAGTTGTGATGCTTATCATCACAAAACATATGGACAGATCAAAAGGACAGATCCTAAACTGGTGTAAACTGGCCAAGCAGCACTGCCAGGGTTAGTGGATTTATAACAGCTGAGTCTTCAGCCTGTCTGTAGTTCAGTATAAGAGTTATCTGGCTGAGGTTGTGGAAGTTATAACAAGAGGTCTCAAATAATAGTTTTTCGGAAAGCCATCATGCATTTTTCAGAAGCTGAAAATCCACAAATTTGTTAGTGTTTTTGGATCAGCCACACTTTGGCTCAGATTTCTTGATACCCATATTTTAATTCTTTGTAAAATCAAAATGCACTTCATCTCAGTCTGCGCACTCAATAAAATAAATTTACAAGGCATAACTGTCTTACAGTCTAAGAGAGGTATTCTTCTATAAAGCAGAAATTTGTCTCTCACCCTTTTGGATTTAAGTAGAATGAAAAGAAGCTACATTATAAATGGGCCGGACCATATTAAGAATATATTGTTGAGAACAGTCTAGAAATAGGAAAGGGGTGACTAGCCTGACCCATCAGCTTCCCTTCCATTTCCAGCTCCTATGATTCTCCAAGTGCTGAGAACACATGACTTAGTAGTTTCAGAGATTAAATTTATTGCTTTATTTCTTGGCATGTCTGTAATGCATCAAACAAAATATACATATTTATATACATGAGATTTACATTAGGAACAAAAGCAACTAGAAGGTGGATTCTCACTATCAATTAGAGGTCCTATTTGCATGGAGAGAGGTAAACGTGTTGGATGTGTATTGATGTGAAATAAAAAGATTGCATGAAGAAAACACAGATGATAGATTGTGGTTTAACAGAAAATAAAAACTCAAACAATATAAAATTATAGGGATGGAGAACAGAGGTGCTTTTGGTACTGCAAGAGACAGGCAGGTGTTTAGATTAAGAAAGTGTCATTATCATGATATTGTGGAAGATGAATAGGAAAAGTGACTCATACTACTAACTTATGAATCTCTCGATCAAGTAGGAGCCATAATTATTGATGGAAAAGTACTGATAAAAATAAAGGACTTGAACATAACAATTTTCTGTAAGATGGAGAAAGCAAACAAGAGTATAAAGTTGTCACTTATTAGACTACCATCATCAGAGATTGAAGTAGCAAGAAATAAAAAGGTCAGACATTGAAAGACATCACAGTCTGGATTCAGTCTAATGCTTAAATACCTAAAAGCTTCAATACTGTAACACCCAGTACTAATGACATAGCTCAGTTATATCCAGCATTTCCAGTGGGCATGCATGTACCCTCTGCAGTGAATAAAGGCATTCAACAATCTCAGAATAATTCCCAGTACACTCTGGACATTCACTGTACTCAGTATACTCATTCACTAGCCAATTGGAAAACACTGGTTTCTGCTTCCAGGGCCATTTTTGTGATCACCTTAAGCACTGATTGAATATAGAAAAATCCCTTGCAGTCAGTCCCATTTCTGTGAGACAACAGTACTCAGCACGGAGGTGCAGAGTTACAGCACTTACTCTTACTCTTTTCAGGCCAGGGAAACTTGAAATTTTTTGTATACACTAACACAGCTTCAAAAAATGAAAATAGGTCAAGAATTCCTTCACTTTTTTTTTTTTTTTTTTATGAGCATAGTTCATGTCAGTGGGACCCTTCTTCAGTCAGAAAAAAAAGAAACTGAACCTTGTCAATCTACTTAATGACTGAATGCTTTTAAAATACTAAGTTACTATGCAGCAGCAGATGGAGTACTGATCTGATTACAGGGGCTGGCCAGCAGTGAGAACTTACTGCTTAAACAGAAACATGCACACCTGGATGAACATCTGGAAATACTGAGAAAATGTACAAAATAATCTTTTTCAAAGAAGCCTTGATGAAGAAAACTCAGATCTCTGAAAACATACATCAACTCCTTCTGTATTATTTTCAAAAAAAGGTTAACACTTGGAGTTTCATTTTGTTCAGACCCCAATCCTTTCAGAAGATGTTTACAGGTTCTCTGCAACTGGCTGATGAATAGATACACTATAAAGAGATAGGCAGAGAAAAGTGCAGTTTCTGGTACACACCAGGTTGCCTAGATATGCATAACTGGAAGTACTTCTGCAGATTTACAGACCTCAAGCATGATAGGAATCAAAGGACATAAACCAAAGTGTCCGGGGAGCTTATGCAAAGAGGTAGCTGCCAAGAGGGAAGAGCAGGGGTGCCCAGTAGCCTCTTTTCTGCCATCTGATTTAGCACACTGCTGTGCCTCTCAAATGCAGAGAAGAGGTGAGAAAACAAGAAGCAACAAGAAGCTTCAGTTAAAGCCCTATCCATCTCCTTCCAGTCTTTCCTTTCTCAACATCCTGTTGCATCAACAGACAGGTTTCAGTGTTGAAGGAGAAAGAGAAAGTTGCTCAGGCTGCATTTTTTGCTCAAAGTGTCATGTCCTGGGGAAAACCAAAACAGATTCTTGAGGCTGGAGCTCATCTGGAGGCAGTCTGTTTGACTGACCATGATGACCTGGAGGCTAAAACATACAGCATAGCTCCAATTCCTACCAGAGTTGCCTAAATGAATAAACATAGTGGCTAAATACAATTTAGTTTTGACTTAGAAATAGAAGGAAAAAAAAAAAAAATCTGGCTTATCTGAATCAATATAGATACTCAGGATTTGATTTCACAGCGAAGTAACTTCATCAGCTAATTATGCTAAAGGTTAATTAAGATTATATTTGTCAATATACAAATATGGGTATATACATTTCTGGGAATTTTCACCAACTCTAAGATTATATATGCTATTAACTATTCCTGAAATACTGCTTTTGGTACTTTTCAGTACACATTTCTTAGTTCTTATTAACACACTATATTAAACAGTGTGATCCTAACTATGAATCAAGACAGTCTCATATGTGATCAGAAAATATGCCAAAAGAATCTCACTCGAGCATTCATGAAGTTATAAGTAGTTGTCTCCAATTAATTATATGAAACAGGTTTAGCAGGATTCCAGATAATCCAGAATTTATAGCTTGATATAAAAATAATTATTTCTTGATGAATTTGTATGTATGGCTGGATAAACAGAATGTTCATTTCTGCCTTTAACACTGTAATGCTTCCCACTCTTATTTCCTCATGAAACTCAGGAGCAGAACCTAAACTTGAGGATGATCAATCTCAGTTAAAAGTTAATTGATAGGTGGGGATTGTTTTCCATGTTAACATTGAAGATATTACTGAAATTTCTTCAAGAGTCAGTCAACCTTCTGATACTAAAAGTATACACAGGGAAACAGTATATGCAGAATATGCCACATAAATCCAGAATGCACCTAGAGGAAACACAAAATTATCTTCAAATGTGAAACATTTTGCCATCATTACCTTTTCTGTTTGCAGGTACAGAAAGATGGAGACACTGAACACTTTACTATATATAAAAACCCACAAATTCCTTGTACTGTATTTCACAGAGAAAAAGGGAATGGTCTGTTATTTCTATTTATTTTTATGAAGTGCAGAATGATAAGACCCTACTTTTAACCCTGTGCTATAATGAATCAATAAATGATGTGCAATGAAATAAATGGAAGGCAAAAGTATGGAAAAAATGGTGAAAGTGAATACTTTCCACAGTATGCTGTCATTCCTTGGAATTAATTCCAGCAGGAGATTATTAAATCAAATATCATTGAAAGATTTTTAAAGGACTGAATAATGTTATGAGTGATAGCAACAATATGAATGTTAAAGTAATCTATTACTATGGTTTAGAGAGTAAACTGACAGCTTCAGGAGTCAAGAAGATATCCCCTTCTCCACCTGCCTGTCCACACAACTGGCTAAGTGCATTAAGGGCTTCTCTTCAACTTCCCTTCTAGCATCACACCTTGGTCTCTCCTGAGGGCAGCAAAAATGCAAGACTTAACAAATGAAAAGGAACATAGGGTCTGTGTGATACAATATGACAGAACCTATGTTCCTTCACATCATCATTATCATAATCTGAATGTATTTTACCTCCAGCATTAAAGGACATTGCTTTTCTTTGTTCACCACATCTAAGGGTGCAGCATAGGTATTTGGAAGTTTGCTGTTCTAAGTCACATAACATTTTAGTTCTCACATCTACTCAACACTTTCTTCTGCCACTCTAGCTATTCTTTTCTTCACTTTCCAAGCTCAGGCTCTGAAGAAAGCTGGAAAGAGAGGAAGAAAAACAAAAATCAACCAACTAACCAAACAAACAAAACTACCAACCTACCAAAAGAAAACCAACCCACCCCCCACCACCACCCCACCACCCCCATCACCCCCCCTCTTTGATGTAATTATCTAGTCTTGTCACCATCAATTTGCCCTTAAAGGAGGAGAATTACAATCTCTGACACTACTCTCACCGCTCTCACTGTTCTTTCTCAATCTTCTTAGAGACCAGCAGGAATATCACGTGGGAAGATAAAGGAATAAATCCGTATCCAGTGTAAATTTCTGCTGGTTGCATGGGTCTCAATTGTGCCACAATGCATTTTTGAAATATTTTAAAAACCTTTCAGACCTCTTTGTGGAATCTTTCATCTGCTAAAATTCTGTGTATGTTTTAAAGGGAGTTAACAAAGAATATAGAGTCTTCAGTAAGCAAATCATCTCAATCACTTCTGAAGAGCAGTCAGATATATCTTTGGGGACTATCCACCACATACTCATTGTGGGGTTTATGGTGCCATATTATTCATTCTGAGAGATTTGTAACCTACTCTGTCTGATAGATATTGTAAAAAGTAATGATTCAAAGCACAAGAGCAAAATAATAGGGATTTATTATTGTTGTTGCTATTATTCATTTCAAAATTCACAACAAAAAAATACAGTAACCTGTACAAACACCATGCAAAATGACAGCATTACAAAAAATCTAAGCTAATTGTTCCTTCTTTTAGAAAATTTGTTCTCAAAAAGTTTGTGAAGAATTGTAGAGTCTAAATTCATGCCTAAACCTTGCACTTGAAGGTCTTTGTGGATGACAGTAGTTTTTCATAATAATCATCATGCCATATATAAATACAGCTGAAAGTTGTATTTCAAATACAGAACAGATATTTATGGCAAGCTTCACAGCATCTGCTGATATATCTCTGATTTATACATCAGAATTCTTGAATATTGAATATTTGGTCCCAGTTGGAGCTCCTGGTTAGTTACCTAGGCTCCCTGTAAGCTTTCTGCAGAAAACCATGTAAGATTTCTGAAGAGACCCTAGCAGAAATCACATACAGATAACCATGAATCTAACCTCCACTTCTCTATGGGCCAGGCTTAACTGGAGGCTGCAACTGTAATGTTCATATTTTCCTGAAAAAAAAAGCCTATCTGGGTAGGTCTCAACCTCTTAAAAGCATCATCAGATGCGGGGAAGGGAGTGGTAAAGCCACCAACTTTCATATAACCATTTATTAGCCATGTAGTAAATGCAAGAGACATTTTTAGTCTGAGGTTTATTGGTACTGACATTTGGCAAGGAGGGAGTAGACTTGGGTTCCAGTCCTTGCTCTAAGAAATCTGTATTTTTTTGTGCAGAAATTGCATGTGATTTCCCTGACCAAGTGCTCTAATATCTCTAATATCACTATTCTATAATTAAATATCATCCTCAGAAGATGGAAATGGAAATCAGATGACCAACCTGTAAAGAAAGTGCTCTGACCAAAAGACTGTTTGGACAATGTGATGATGTACCAAACTTGAAACTGCCTGGTGATTTTTAGGTGCTTTTTGGAACAAGGTCTGTCTTGGTTATTGTTTTTGGACTTGTCCATCTTAAGTGGTACTTTCAGCTTTGCCTCAAGTAAGGCTTCAAGTCTGGAGTCTGACACTTGTGCTAATGAACCAAGTGGCATTTACAATCATGCTTACTAAGTTAGAATTGGCAATATATGAACCTTAAAGATTATTTTCCACACATCAGATAGTGCTCTATTTGACAATCTCAAATGCCTTCAGTGTACATATTCAGTATCATTAAGCTTTATATCTCACAAAACAAAATATTTACAAGAAAAAAAAAAAACGATTCAGAAAAGCATAAAACACCTTCACAAGATTTGTATACAAACTGATTTTTAAAAAAGTTTGTTCTGTTTCTATACCAGTATTTGAGAAGCAGGACAAACCTTTTCGGTTTAACACATTGAGCTAGTATTTCTGATAAAGAAATAAAATATCTTTGTTTCAATTATCTGAAGGGGAACAATTAAAAGATTAAGGTTAAATACTAGCATTCTTGTGAAAAGGAATATCAGCATTAGGGTTGCAGGTTGGAGTCCAAACGGCATATTTAAGTTTTGTATCATTTTACAACTGTGGATTTCAGCTGTGGTTCCCATACCAGTACGAAGCTAGAGCAGGACACTGAAGATAACTGAGTTCAAGAAATAAGGGAAACAACTACAACTGTTTGTATTTATTGAAAGCAAACAAATTTTGATTCAGTGAAGTACTGATTTTTATTTCTGTTTCACAGTTGCAGCATCTTTTGAATTGCAAATAAATTACTTCCAGTTAAAGAGTCAAATCTTAATCTTTCAGGATATGTCTTATCTAGCACCTGTAATTCTTTCTGCATCTGCTGGATTCAAAGCTCCATGTCACCAAGAGATACTCACTGCTTTCTACAAACTTAAAAAAATCCTATCATATATTAAGGTGGTTGCTTAGTGACCCATGTGACTTCACCTTTCTTCTCAAGTGCCAAATATTCCTACTTGTTAAAAACTTAACTGTTCTGCGCAAAAACAGCATGAGTATCTGTACACCTGGAATGACACTGAAATGACTTTTACTTTTATGTAGAAGATCTGCACAGCACCATTCAATAAAAATGACTTGTGGAAAACCAAAGCCACATACCTACTTTTAGTGATAAATTTGACATTTGCACAAAATTATCAAATAGTAGACAATGCATAAAAAAGAGAATTTTGTTATTTTATGTGTAAAGCCTGTTCACAAGGAATATAGGTAAAAGCTTCAAGATCAGATTTAATATTCTTCAGATGCAAGTTCAGTAAAAAGCCAGTGACTAATACACTTAGCTGTTCTACGTACTTCTTTAAAAGCCATCTGTTTTCAAATATTTTAGTGGAATGGTTTTGTTTTAGAATGTTTTAGATATGCAATAACTCATTATGTACAGCATAGAAAATAATAAAAAAGAAGATGCTTAGTCTTTTTTAAAAATGCTTCTTGGTTTATTTTGGTGGAGAAAGGTAACAAAGGTTTATAAAACTTTAAATAGAATATATTCTATCCATGTAAATTGCACTTAGTAAAAGCTTGTGTAAAACTCTTCTGACAAAGGGCCCTATCCAGCTTGACTGCTCTAGGAACTAACAGGCCTACCAAGAGACAGAAGACTGTAGTATCAGAATTATTAGGAAATAAAATCCATCATGCTATCAGCTACTGACAAATGTGGAATTCTTCCAAGCATATTCAGCTTGGAAGACTTGGGCACTGAAAATACTCATTTATCCTAGGCACATCTCTGTCCCCTTATCATTCCTAACTCCAGCATTATTCTCCCTTTCAGAGTGACTTCATTGTAAACCATGAATCCATATTAAGTATGATTTACAAAGTGCCAGAGGTGACTGTGCTCTGACCAAGGCTACCTGTCCTAGATAAGTTGTCAAAAGGAATAATATTTTTGTGGCAGTCCTGAGAGAATCCCAGCTTATGGAGCTGCAGCTCTTTCTAGATCAGTAAATAGTCTTCTCATCAAAAGCTGTTAGTTTTTCGGATGGAGCAATATTGTAGTTTTGAAACGAATCTCCAGTGATCACATTTATCGCCCTTTGTTTCCATTTCAGAGAGGACTTAGTGTACATGAACAATTGTCCTTTCTGAGGAAACAGAAATGGAAGAACTCTTTGAGGTGCATTAAAAATGTATTTCAACACCTAATGAGGACATAAAAGCCCAAAACAATCCCTGGTCCTTCAGACAGATTTGAAACAAAGTTTGCGGACATTTTGTCCAAGGGCTCAAACTAAATCTAGCGCAACACTTACATCTGTTGGAGACACTTATGATGCATATGTAAGGCTTTGGCTTTTAGCCTTAATCACTTTGATCTAGTGACCTTCCATTGCACTACACTACATTACTTGCTAAAGTAGACATTGTCAACAACATTTAAATGCCCTGCTCTTCACTCTCCCACACCTCCAGGGGAACAGAGCACCATTTGGGTGAATTTAAGAGCCCAGCAATAACTTCAAGAGAAACACACATCTTCCTAGTAGTAATCATGGAAGCTGCAGCAGCCACAGAACCACTTTATTCATTCACTTGCACCAACAATATATACAAAGGGACACTGCTCATTAAGCCTGACTCTTTATTAGAAGAATAAAATAAGGACTATACAAGATACAACTCAGCGGTCTACTGATGTATCATCAAGGGAATGTCTGAAACAGACTTGGTAATAGTTCTCTTGTATTTATATTCCAGATGTTTTCCATTGACTATCACAAAAAGAGGATAAAACAATCTGTAAATTTACTTCTTTGGATGTTTGACACTCAATTTTAGTTCCTCTGTGAATAAGGGGTGCACACAATCCCAAAACTTCTGCTCAGCCTCCTAATACAGAACAAAACACAGCACAAACAAGGGAACTACCAATTTGAGTGGTTATCTAAATTAGGTAACAGGAACCACAAGAAGAGAGACACAAGGAATCCTAATGTCTATGTCTCAAAAATAATTCCAAACCAGGCACAGCAGGAACATAACAAATCTCTTTTACTCAGGTGAGTCCCTTAATCAATGTGTTTGTAAAACCTATGAAGGATACATGCCCAGCCATAGCATAAGCAGGGTCTCTTGTATGCAAGTTAATCTTCCATACATCTTTTGAAATCATGTGCAAGTTAAAACCTTTAGAAAAGATGGTCAAAGTAGGATTTCCATGTCAAACAGATTAGTGTCACATGAGTGATTTGGCATGTCCTTAGATTATTACAGGACTCTGAATACAATTTCTGACATATCACCTTAATGCCCTCAGCTGAGGGACTTACATATTTCAGAGAAACTGAAAAAGTGTTCAATTCTATCTAAATAATTACTTTTCTTCAAAGTTGCGTGTAGACAATCACATAAGTCTTTGAGAAACTGTAAAAGCTCCATGTCATTTCCCACCAAATGGTCTACCCTGAAGAATCTGATTTCAGTGCTGAGTTTAGAGTGACTGAATGTGGTCTTGGTGCATGGATCTTTTGTCTTCAAGTCACAATTGAGGTACTTCTACTTATATCCATGTTACTATACCACCACCATAAATGAAGTTATGCTTCTTAGAGTCTTTGGCTCCATGTAAGAATGGAAAAGGTGTGAAAGGTGAGAAGCCAGGATATTTATGGTAGCCCTTCATGAGTCAGCACGTCTGAGTGCTCTCTTAGTGTCAAATCAGTCTCTGGGATCATCAGCCTTTTGAGCCAGTCCTTATATTGGAGACTTCTTTGTCCTCAAAAATTCCAAAATTCTGACAAAATGAATCATCTAGGCTTCTGTCAATAACATCTGGACTTATTTTATTTTAATACAGGCAATGTACTTAGGTAGGCTGAATCAGTACCTCCAATGAGATATTACTGAGGTATACAGCTACAAGGTGAGACAGAGCTGAGCAATTGTCTCTCAGTTGAGGAAACAGTTTTATCACACCTGTGCAAGAATTATTTCTTCAGCTAATACTACTTTAGAAAAACTACCGAGTAGGGAAGAAAATAGTACTTAACGCTATCGTTTTTCATCTGTCCCAAATCCAACAGTTATGATTTTTCCGGACATTAAGAACATAGATGCAATTATTGTTATTATATGCAAAAAATTACAAGACAGAAAGATATACATATACTGTTAGGTTTACTGTTAGAGTTTTGTTTAAACCTGCTAAAATCTACTTCATGTATAACGCATTCAGATTTTCTATTAGTGAGCATTTTTGAATGATGGTTTTTTCCACACACAAACCAAAACCAACAAAATGTTAACATGGAATATGATTTTAAATAAACAAGATGTTATCTTGAAGACAGTTGCACTTCTTGCTCTGTGACATGACAATCACATGTTATTATAGTGACACCCATCAAATAAGGAATTTACAAAAGTAATGGAGTAACATGGAACCTGCAGCTTCAGGAGACCTGATCTTAAATACAGTTTGAATTTTTTTTTTATTTTTTTTTAATTTGGTGAATACGTAATGTCTAGTTGCATATACAGAACTGAAAATACCAAACCTTCTCTGCTTCCACACCATGTTAAATAAAACATTTTCATTTTATAATAGTAAACATTCATTATATAATAGTAAATTAGGGTAAAGGACTACCAAGACAGATAAAAATCTGAAAATCACATAATTAATATTTAGGTGGGGTAAAGATCATACGGAGTGAGACTTGAAAACCTATCTTAGTGGCAAATTATGCATATTTTTGTGAAGGGTTATGTTTCTATAATCATATACATCCTGAAGTGAATTCCTATGTAAGTAAACACTGTAATACAAGGAGAAAAAAGTAAAATACTTCCAGTAAGAACCTGAAAACCTCTAGATCTATCTGAACATTTAAAAACATTCAGAAGGAGAAGAAAGGTGTTTAACAATCATATACGGACTTTTCTTTTAAGACTTCCTGGTTAAAATGTAATTACTTCTTATTCCAAAATAGGAGGACTAGACTTGTTGATTTCACCTTCTTTTTTCTTATGTATAACTAAAAGGTTGCCAGCTATAAAAGCAAGGGAAATATAGCTGAACCAAACTATTTTTCCCTGGAATCATTTATTAAAGAAAAGATTTATCACACACTTATGTATGGTATTAGACACTATTTTTGAAAAAATCTAATTAAAGTCAGTTTGGGGATAGTGGTACTTGTCTAATTGTTTCTGAGACATACACATTAGCAATAGAGTATTATGTTGTCATAGCAATGTGCTTACTATAATGACTTCAGAAATAGAATTGAATTGTGTCAAAATGGTGTTTTGGGAACAGCTATTTCTATGCAAGTTTGGTTAGGAGGAACAGAGACATGTTGTCTGCGATGAAAACGTGATGGGTTGTGAATCACAATTATAGATGTATATAAAGGGCCTACCCCCCTTCTATAGGTGTTTTAATGCTAAGCTAAGGTAAAAATATTTTTTACAGATATTTCATTCTTATTATTCTGTAGTTTGTATATAATCCTTTCATACCCATTGAGCTTATTACTTCACTCAATGTTGTGACTGCATACAGTGATAGATCAGATGTATGGGTGAGGACCCCTGTACAACTTTTTCCTAAACATGATCAACAAATGAAGGTACCTGAAGGAGGCCACTGTGATCCTTCAAGTTCTCAAGTACTGACGCATAAACAAGAGACTTAAAAGTACACCTGTCATATTAAAATTCAGAACAGCAATGTACTTCATCAAATGGGCTGGCCTGTTGAGTAGAGTGTCTCAGGATGTTGTGTATGAAGATGTACTCTATCTGCTTTCAGATTAGCACTTGCACTGAGCAAGATGTTTGACCTTATCTTTCTTTGTTTCCTTTCATTTTTTTTCCTGAGTTTTGCTAGATTTACATTATGAATTCATGGTCAAGAAAAAGTGCATTGAGCACAGGATAAAAGAATTTCCTTTTCATTAATTACACACTATTAACTTGACAACTTTGATTGTGACTTAGAAGGCAAATATCTGTCCGAATTGCAACCCTTACATTCACAGCATGTCACAGCTCTCATAAAGGTGATTCAGGGTAGTTTATAGAAAGTAGGATATCAGATGGTAACGTTAATCTCCAAAACAGCTCCATTAGTGCTAATGTAGGAAAGGCAAGTGAATGTAAGAGTACAGATACTGTAAAAGCCATGAACTGTACAGGAGATTTCATTCAGGCTTATACAGCTCCCTATCCAGGTGTTGAATATGAATTGAGTATTTCTAAGTTTCTTGGAGAGAGAAAAAAAGAAAACAGAGTGAGAATGTAAAAAGAGAAAAGGTAAGGTTAGGTACTTAAAAAGATAATGCTAATGGTGAAATGTATATCTGAAATGTGTTTTAAATAGAGATAGAAACTTTAAAAACTAAAAAAATTAATCATAAATTTTGTTTTCCTATGAAGTTAACTCCAGTGTTATCTAGGAAGATATGACTTCCACATAAAATTTATCTGAAGTTTTTGTAAAAAGGTTATTCCATGTGTATTCCCTACAATTTAATAATGGCTGAGGTCATACTGCAGAGAGCTGTATGTTCTCTCTCAAGTACTTAGCTGTCTGTTTTCACAATATGTCTAGGAAGAGTATCTTTGAAATCACTGAATCATTAAGGTTTGAAAAGACCTCCAAGTTCATCAAGTCCAGACATCTACCTAACATTATCATAACCACTAAACCATGTCCTGAAATGCTGCATCTACATGGTTTTTTGACCACTTCCATGGATGACAGTGGCTATGTCAAAGTTCATTGAACTTCGTGGACAGGTTACAAAACTATGGACAAGCAAAGGTGAGGGATAGATAAACAAGCAATATGATCACTTCTTCATCATCACTATGTTATTTCCCTAAGAAACATTGGGAAAAAAAAACAAACCAAACCAAACCAAAACAAAAAAAAGGCAAAACAAAGCAAGCAAACAGAAAACCAATAGCTTGCTGGAGACATCTGAGAAATAGCAAGAACATTTCCAAACAAAAGTATATCACAGAAGTAACACTTTGAGGATAATTTTAGGCAAATGGCATACATTCAAACTCATCTGTTTTCATAACATAAAGCAACAAGCTGTTCTCTGTTCTAGTAACATACCATGTTTGATGACTTCATAGCACAGATGTCAGGATTGCAGCTTGGGAACACCCACTATCACTGACGGTTTGGTTTGAAGGGATGAGATAGTAACTTTTTCCTGGAATGATAGAATTCTCATAGTATCTGTTTCAGATACTTCACTGTTCATCTGTCTATTCTGATGACTCTGGTGTGAGTGAGAGCTGTAGTGAGAGAGATCTCTCCTATTCATTACTTGACCTGGTGTATGACAACTTTCCTAGTAAATCACTGCTGTTGGTGAGGAGGCAGCAGTTCTGATGTGGGCATTAAAGCACTTGTAGATGATGATCATACAGAAAATTTTGGGGAGCTTTGGCACATCCGTAATACTGTTACTTCTTGATTGTGACACAAGACCAACAGATAGTGGATGAAACACAGCAAACTACAGGACATCTGTTTTTCACAGTAATTTGGTTTGTTTGTTTTCTTTTTTTTAGTTTTTTTTCTTTCGTTTGTTTGTGTTTGTTTGGGTTTTTTTGGTTGGTTGGTTGGGTTGGGTTGGGTTTTTGTATTGTTTTGTTTTGTTTTGTTGGGCTTTTTTGTTGTTTTTTAAATTCCTCACTGGAAGGAAATACAAATCATTAAAACATCTGTCTGAAAATAGATTTTTTTAGGAATGTTTGTGGACATGCTTCATAATCTAGAGCTGAACCTGCTTAACTTTGCTTGGGCTGTAGGAAACTCAGGTTCAAATTTATTTTTCCCATGATAATAAGGTGTTTCTGTCTTTGTGAATTCGAAAACAGCTTTCGGTAGCATTCTTTTTGTTGTTAGTAGTATCCACATTGTAGTTTATCTATCTCTGATCTCAAAAACTTCACAGGTCAAAAGAGACCTGAGATGAGGAAGGAAATGGGGAATGGTGATGAATATCTCTAATTACTGCACATAAATTCTGTTAGAGTCAGATGCATTTCTGTAGTGTCAAGAGTTTAGTTTGAAACACTTGATAAGTGCCTAAGTGATAAGTCCATTTTTCTCTGTTAGAACTAACACACTGTTTAGACCACTGAAAAGGTATTTATCTGTTGGCAGCTGTCAACATGTACATCTAGTCAAATAAGCCCTGACAAAATAAAGTTACACAAAAACATGTAGTTCATTGAGCCCAACTGCCTCATTTCAAACATCTTGGGTTTAACAAGGTTTAGCTGACTTCAGAGCTGTGTTTGCATTTTAATTGCTGGTAGATCTGTAATAGGAACAGGGATCTCACAAACTATGAAACACTCAGATTGGACTCCTACAGCTGCTGAAGAGCCAAATGCTCTGCAACTGCCCAGTTGAAATGACAGTATCATCAGTTTAATGACAGGGATTATTTAGGAAATTGACAAGAACACTGATTGCCCTCAGCAGCTACAGTATCCAGGATCTTCTGCTAGACATACAGGGAGACCAAATGCTTTTGATTCAACGCAGACAGGAAATTAACTTTGCCCAGGGACATAGCTGAGGCCCCATCCCTGGAGATATTCAAGGTGAGGCTCGAGGAGGCTGTGAGTAACCTGATCTAGTTCAGGATGTCCCTGCTCACCACAGAGGGATTGGACTAGATGACCTTTAGAGGTCTCTCCAAGACCAAACCATTCTATGGCTTCAAGTTGCATCAGGAGAGGCTTAGATTGGACCCAAAAGGGTAGTCAGGCATTGGAACAGGCTGCCCAGGGAAGTGGTTGAGTCACCATCCCTGGAAGTATTTAAAAGGCATATAGAGGTAGTGCTTAAGGACATGGTTTAGTGGTAGACTTGGCAGTTCTGGGTTAACAATTGGATTCCATGGTCCTCTAACCTAAATGATTCTATGTCTCTTTGATTCTAACCCGAACACTGGTTTTAATGTTTTGGAATTCCTTGCAAAAAATTGTCATATATTAAGAAAGCATAAAATGAATAAACTTGAAGTACAAGCAGGTAAGTCAGGAAACTGTTTGGACTAAACAGGGAATTCACAACTAAGTGTCAGTGCAAAAAATGATGTATCAGGAGGTGGAAGTGAGGATAGGCTGCAGAGGCAGAATATAGAAATATTGCCGGAGAGTGATGGATGCTGTTAGGAAAGCCAAAGTGGAACTCATGTTGAATCTGACAAGGGACATCAAGGGTAGTAGGAAAGCTTATACTGCTCTATTAAAAGTAAAAGAAACAAGCAAAATGTAAGGCATAATATTCAGTGACAGCAAATGCAGCGAAGGCTGAGTATTTGATACATTCTCTTTTTTTTTTTTTTGTCTTCACAAACATTGTGTCTCAGGCTTTTGTGCCTAGAAACAAAGTTCAAGGAAGATGTGAACTATCAGTGCTTCAAGATCAAGCCAGAGTTCTCTTGAGAAATCAAACCCCTTTCAAGTCTATGGAAATCACAAGGGTGCATTCAAGGTTGCATAGAGAGCTGGCTGATGTCATTAAAAGGCTATCTCTACTTTGAAAGGTCTTCAGATAGAGAAAGACAAATTTTGCATAGATTTTCAAAAAGGTCAAGAAAAACAGTCCAGAAAACTACAGGACAATCAGTCTTAATTAATTCCTGAGGAAAATCATGGATCTTGTCCTCTTGGAAGCCATTTCTGCACATGTGAAGCAGAATGCAACTGGGAAGAGCCAGCATGTATTGGCCAAGGACAAAATACATTTGACCTACCTGTTTGCCTCATGTGACAAAGTGACTAGCCCTGCAGATGAGAAGAAAGCAGCAACTATTGTGTATCTTGACTTCAGCAAGGCCTTTAACAAGATTTTCTGAACATCTTTAAGTTGACATCTTATGATCTACTGAGCTACTAGATGAAATACTAGGTGAACTACTAGATGGGTGAAATACTGCTTAAATAGTTGGGTTCAAAGGATAATATATAATGGTTCATACTCTGCCTGGAGGATGGTTACAAGTAGAGTTACTTAAGGGTATATTCGGGGACTCAACCTCTTTAATATCTTTACCAACAACCTAGAGAAGGAGGCAGAATTAAACCTCTTCAAATTTTCAGGGGATACTAATTTGTGTTGGACTGTAAAAAACAAGACCGTGATTCAGAGAGATAAAGAAAGGCTGGAGGAATTATTCAAGAAGAACTTTGTGAAATTCAACAAGGACAAATGAAAAGTCCTATACTGGGTAGAAATAATCCCTTGTGTTGATTCAAGCTGAGGACTGACAGAGGACAGCTCAACAGGGAAGGACCTAGGGGTCCTAGGTCACTAATCTTACCTGAGTTGACAGTGCACTGTAGCAGTAATGAAGACTAACAAGATAGTGGGCTGTATCAAGAAAACCATACCCATTCAAGGAAGTGATGATTCATCTTTTCTTTGCACCTATTCAATCATACTGAAATCTTGCTTCCAATTTTGGACTTCCCAATACAAGTAGGATTCTGATAAACAAAAGAAAATTCATCTGGTGGCTCCATAAACATTAAGACTTGAGCATTTACCCTGTGAGGAGATGCTGGAGAATTTGGACTTTTTTCAACATAAAGTATAGGTGGTTTTGGTGGGGTCTAACTTCAGCCTTCCAGTACCTATGGGTAGCTTACCAAGAAGATGAAGTCAGTCCCTTAGGTACATAGTGAGTTGAGGAGAATTGAATTAATTGAATGGGGAGAATGAATTGAAATGGGGAAGTTCTAATTGAATATAAAGAAGTTAATTTTCACTATGAGAATAATTAAGCATTGACACAAGTCACACTGAGAGGCTATTAATTTTCATTTCTTGGAGGTTTTCAACACATGACAGGACAATGTCCCAAGCAACTCAGTCTGAATTCATCATTGATGCTGCTCTGAGCAGAAGTTTGGACTAGAGATCTCTGAACGTCCCTTCCAGTCTGAATGTCTCCATGACTCGAAGTATTTGGTGATACTGAAGACACAATTCTATAGAAAAAAAGACAAGGAAAATAAAGAATCTTGTACTTATAAAATTCTTCTGCAGCAAAATGTTCAGAGGCATCTAAAAATTTGAGGAGCAAGAGGATGTTAGCACTGTACTCAGTAATAAGTTCATATGTGAAAGGCTTCAGGCTGAAGAGTGAAAAAAAAGGTCTAGATGGAAGAAAATTATATATGAATAGAAGATGGACTGAGACGACCTTCGGTACTATTCCAAAGCATAAATCCCAGCAAGCTGAAGTAATTTAGACTGATAGCAAAAGAAAATTCAAGGAAGAACGGTGGAGCAAATAGGTTTCAAGGAGATTTAAAGAGAGAAAAGGAAAGGAAAGGAAAGGAAAGGAAAGGAAAGGAAAGGAAAGGAAAGGAAAGGAAAGGAAAGGAAAG